>RJWH01006293.1:0-57524 GCA_004363575.1 Solenodon paradoxus
CGCGTGTGCCGCTCGGTGCCGGCGCCACCGCTCGCTTTCTGCCCCGAGGTTCAGTACAGTGTCGAGTGTGTCCGTTTGACGCTGCATTTGTCTTGTAATTGGCTGCCAAGGTGGCAAATTAGCTTTACAAATGTTTCTAGACATGGTAACATGCGTATATCTGACACCTCTGGGGACAGACATCCGCAGAGTTGGGGTTTGCTACACTCTTACCAGGGGCCGGGAACCGATCCGTCTACGACGCAGCTTGCTCTCTCCTTCTGTGTGTGCGTTTAACACGGAATCACTATAAACACGTGCTGCTGACACAGCGCAGTCCGCACCTGCCTCAGCCGAGCCAGCCCTCTCCCGCGGGCCCCTCCCGACGGGCCGGGCTTCCGGGCGACGGTGCCTGGGACGGGCCGGGCTGCCCGACGACGGTGCCCGGGACGGGCCGGGCTGCCCGGCGACGGTGCCCGGGAGCCCCTCAAACACTGAGAGCGACAAGTAGAAGTAGATCTAGATTTCAGGAGAAAACGCTCTGATCATTTTTCGGCCTGTTCTTGTTCGCTGCTCCCACCTCACACGGTGGCCTCTGCCTCACGGATGGCACCGCCTTTGAAGGAAGAGGGGAGTCATAAAAGCATTAGCCTTTCACAGCGCCAGGCTTTCTCCGAAGAGAAAACACACCTGGCCCTTCTCTTTACCTCAAGTAATTGCCAGTCTCTGGTGAGAGGCATCTCCTTTCACACATGAACTTCCCCCAATTTCCCCCACACAATTGTGCTCTTTCTTGGCACCTTCTCCAGTTTAATAACTTGCTCCAGTCTCTTTGCTTTTCTTGCTCTGTGAGAGCCGTGAGGTCACGCAGGTGGGCACTTAGCTTTGCTTCTTGCCTTACCTGCTGGCACCTTCCTTTGTTCCAGGGATGGAAAATTCATGTAGATCTCTCAAGATGTCCTTAGGTCGCTTCAATTTTCTTTCCATTAGACCTGAAACACAAAGGTGATGCCCGTTAAGGTATATTTTCTAGTTTACATTTATTTGCCTTTATGTTTAAAAACGTAGAACCTTCGAGCTAGAAGTTTCCTTGGCATGTAAGTGTGCACTGATTGCAAGGGCAGCAGGTATGCCGTTATTCTTAATTTTCCCTCCAGAGACACTTCCCCCCCACCTCGATCCACGGACAGAGACAGCACACCCTCACCTGGCCCTGGCAGACTCGATGAGACAGCCGCTCGCAGCATGACGAGAATGCATGACTGAAGGGTGACTCTGAAATGGTGCGGGGAGCCTGCAGACCGGCCAGAGGGGGACAGGTCAGACAAAGCTCCCAGCTGCAGGTCCACAGTCCCGAGGGCACAAGAAACTGCAGCTGGGACACCTTAGGGAAACTGAGTATGTGAGACAGACAGGCCAGAGGCAGGGCAGTCTTTTCCAGATCAACCTCCGGTTGTAGGTGGGTCTGTGGGCATCCTGCCCTCTTCCCCTGGGCCCCTCCTCCCCCTCCCCTGGGTCCCCCCCTTTCTGCTTCCCCTTCCCTGGACCCCCTGAAGCTGGAGCTCCCCCTCAGGTTGGTGTCCCCAGGCCCATGACCTTTCTATCCCTTTTCCCCTCCAACTTTGACTCCCAGCTCCACTCTTCCGTCAAAAGGCTGGCCACTCACACCGGGAGCAAGGCCTGCCCTGCTCAGAGCCCCAGGCTTCTTCAGCTGTCCTCACTGATTACAGCAAAAAAGCCCGCAGGGAAATCCTAGACTAGGATTTGGGGAACAGAAAGTATTCCAAGGATCTGTGAAAGCAGTTCTTGTGAGAAATGTATAATTCAGCTCAGATTTAAAAAAACATTCTCAAATTCTAACCTCGATTCGGATCACAGAGCTTGTTTAGGAATTCCGGATGATTCCGCACGAGTCAGCATTCTAGTGAACTCATTTTCAATTCATACAGTATTACTAGAGTCATAATTAAAATGAATTTTGTAGGAAATCGGTGGCAAATAAAGCTATTTTAAACATATGCTTTCGTATGGCCTGCGCCCAGTCTTCTCATCAGTGGCAAACAGCAGCAAAGCGCTACAAATTCCTAGTCCTCTAGTCCATGAACATAAAGGAAGGATTCGTTCCCTCTGTGAGCCTGTGAATTTAGACCCTCACTTCTGTCTGATGCTACTGATGCCGAGATGGTAGCTGGTGCCGGGGTCATGTCTCAGGGCGTTGGAAGAGTGATTTGCGACCAGGGGCACAAGCCAAAGTGAGGAAGGGTCTTTATCTGCAGGGGCTGGGCCTCCTCGGTGACAGGGCCTCGGACTTCCCACCAGGAGCGCAGTCGGTCCTCATCCCCTGGCCCTGCCTGAGGTCACCGGAACTCCTCTCACCACCATAGAAGTGTGAGTTGATCTTAAACATTTCACGTCAGTCTGTGCACAAACCCAGTCTCGAGCGCGAGGCCTTGGATTCTCACAGCCGCCGCAGGACTGGCGGCCGTCCTCACACTCGTGGACACGGAGACCGTGGACGGTTTCCTTCCCTGCTCACTGGAGGGCAGACTGCAGGCTGCACCCGACCCAACGGGGGTCTGAGCCAAGGGAGGGGGCCGGGGCGGGAGCCAGGAGGGCGTGGAGGCCGAGGGTGCCCTCAGCCAGTCCCTCCTGCACTCGAGCCAGCAGCCTCGGGGCTGGGAGGGGAGGCTGCCTGCCCACAGCCGGGCGCACAGAGTGCCAGAACTTTCCAGCAACAGCACGGGGTCTCCAGCCCGAAGGGCTCCCGGGTCAGGGGTTCAGACACAGCTCTGAGAGGTCACGTGTGGTTCTGTGACAGAGACCTGCAGCCGCTGCTCTCGTCGGAAACGGCTGCGTCTAAGTTCGACATACAGTCGAACTAGTTACTCTGCAAACACAATCACCGCCTGTTTATTCCGCTGCAACGCGGGTTCTGCACTGCGGGGAGCCAAACATGCCTTGAGCCTTTTCCTCCACGTGCCGAGAAGCAGCTGCAGGGACAAGACGGGCGTGTCTCCAGTGACTGGGAAGCAGAAGGGAGCAGCGCTGTGCACGCCCTGGGAGGGAGGGACGCGGGCAAGAGGCGCTGTCACTTGGGTGTCACGGATCCAGCGCGCTCCCGGCGGGGACAGTGCGGTGCGTCTCTGCTCTAGGGGACTTCCAGTCCTTGCTCGAGTTGGGCCTGGGCTGTACGACTGGCTGTGAGAAGGTGTCTGCGTTTCAAAAAAGAAGAAAAACTCTTTGCAATGACACATTCCAGAAGTAAAAATGCTAAGAAACGGGCGTTTTGGAGCTGAGTCCGGAGGAGCGCTGACGTGCGGTCAGTGAGGAGCATGCAGGCGCCCGAGTCCTCACGCCAGCGGTTTGTCCGACACCCCGTCTCCTCACTTGTTTTCACTTCTCTGGGACAGTGCCAGCGAATGATTCGTTCACCCAGTAGCTTGCTCCTCAGACACCAGCCCAGGCCCTGCTGGACTGCAGGTCTCGGCAGGCAGGGCAGCTGCGGTGAAGCAGAGAACGGGAGGAAAGTGACCTGTCATGAACGAACTTCGAGAAGGGGCAGAGTTCCAGCAGGACAGCTGCGCTGCCCTCCAGGAGCCGGTGCAGGGAGAATGCACATCGTCTGAAGGCCAGACCCCCCAGAAGTGGTCTGCACCGAGTTCGGATGACCGTGGAGGCGCTGTGCGCCTGGGGTTGGAAGGCTTGGAGCGGGAGGCCCGGGCGGGCGGGCCGGGTGCGGGAGGCTGGGACCCAGAGCACCAGCGAGAAGGCCGCCCGCCCGGCCAGCTCCGCTCTGCGCGGCGGGTGTGACCAGCTCAGTGTCCCCTGCACACCGAGTCACGGCATTTCAGATCCTGAAGTCACGCGTCACAAAAGCAGTCACATCGGCACTGAAGGGTGAGCAGGACCCCGGCCCCTGCAAAGCTGAGACAGGCCTGCTGCCTGCAGCGCCCGGACAGCCCCGGACTGTCCTCTCCTCTCCTCTCCACGCTGCACCTTCGCTCCCAGGAAGCCCCTGCGTTCTGCTGCGTCTACTGAATTCTGGACATCAGCTGAGTGACCGCTGGAATGTTAGGCCTCGTCCCTTTTCATATGTCGGCAACTGAGTCCAAGTTCGAGCTTCAGAAGCTTTGTGATGTTCTTAGAAAGGATGTAGGTGTCTTACTGAACCGGAGGTGGTTCAAAGAGCTGAAAACAGTTCAGGGAGTGACTCAACACGACGCTTTCCAGACAGCAGACGCTTCAGGCGCAGGGACCTCGGGGAAGGCAGTGCCGTGCGTCTCAGGGCTTCGGTCGTACTCAGCTTGGATCCTGGCATGTGACGAGCACACAGGAAAGTCAGCCTTTTTACCGCGTCATCGCTGACATCCACTACGCTGCTAATTAAACTTGCAGCGTCCCGTCAGCCTCTGTGAGGTCAGGGAGACCCATTTCCCGAAGACGGTTCCAGAAGACGCCCGAGGGCAGACGCAAACTCTACTGGGCACGTCTGTCAGGGGCGACCCCGCTGCTAGCTGGCCCGTCTGAAGACGTCACCTCAAACACACAAGAGGGGAGAAGCCAGAAATGCCGGCATTTTTTTTTTTTTTTTAAATTTGTAATCAGCAGAACTCGGCTCTAAGACAGTATCATAGCATCTTGCCCTATATAATTGAATTGCCTCAGATTATATTATTTCAGTCTTTTCACTTTCCTTTCGTGAAAAAGCAGCTTTTGCTCTCCTTGGACAAACCGTGAAACGTAACGGCGATTCGTGCTGGGCTGTGGCAATGTCCCGGGGTTTGTGGGGACTTGCACTCACTTGTTCTCACTCTGTCGAAGCGCAGGGCACCTGCCCTTCCGGTCAGCCTGCTGGTCGGTCCAGGAAACCTGTGGGGAAGTCGCAAGCAGAGCAGCTGAAACCAGGTGGAGTCGACGTGGGAAGCTGAGAGGATGTGGGCGCTTGGGCCCTTTCCAGAGCCGTGGCAGTGAAATCACGATGCCGTGTGAGGCTGACCACCTGCGTCCTGGGGGTGCACCGCCCAGAAGCTGCGCCCCCTGCTTCGCAGAGACCCCGGGGCAACCCGGCAATGTCGCTAAGCCAGGGGCCCCCCTTTTGCTGCTGGAGCGTCTGCTCTCACGGGCACAGCCCCGCCCGCCCTGCGTCCGTTTCTGGGGGCCACGTGGATTTCGCCAGGTTCGCGTCGTGCATCCGTCTTCGGTTTGTCCATCTGTTCATCCGCCTCTTTGCTCCTTTCTTTACTACTCGCTTCCTTGCTCACGAATGGGCAGTAGCCAGCAAACCTCACAGAACACCTGTCTGCTCTGCCGTTGGGAGGAAGTAAGCTGTAAACAAACATGAATACAATGGATTCCTGCCCTCAAAGATGTCACATGTGTATTGAGAGACTTGGAAAAGAATTGTTTCTAGTAATTTTCTGGATTTCTTTCCCTACAACCCGCTTTTCCTGCCTCCGCACTGCTGCCTGGCCCTGGCCGACTGTGCACACTGTCATCATCATGGGCTCCTCTTTGTCCCCGTGATGCGCAGGCTGGTTTACATGTGAACGAGCCACCAGACTCCAGGCGTTCTCACACCTCCCCTCTGCTCGAAAAACACACCTAACGTTACCACAACACCCCGACTTCCCTTTGGGAATGGCTTGCCCCACAGAACGCAGCTTATCAACATCCTGTTGGTCTGCTAGGGTGCGCCTGGTGGCCTAGGGGTTGAGCCCACCCGGGAACAGTCCCTCCCACGTCCAAGGTCCTGGTTCAAGACCCGGGACAAGGAGAGCAACCGGTGTGAACAGCCAAATAAAAATAAAGTGCTTCCTTCTCCTCTCTCTTCTGCCTGCGGGCCTGCTCACCTTCATTCCCGCCTGCACCTTTTCTTAAAAAAATAACAATAAGCTAGTCAGCCAACCGCGGCACCAGCTCTGCCCAGGCCGGGGGACCGGGTGTGGCGGAGGCTGCTGGCTGCCTGGCTCTCCCTGGAAGCGGGACACCCCAGCAGCAGGGCCCGGAGCTGCCCGCCCGCCTCCGGAACCCGCAGCCCCCGGCAAGGCATGAGCCTCGACTAGTCTGTCCTTTCCAAACAGGAGGCCCAGCCGGGTGTCTCTCCTTGTGCCACATCTGGGTCTCTGGGGGTCCTGTGCAAAGTCCTGACCCCAGCACCCCTGGGAAGCATCTCATGGGGCTCCCGTTCGTTTTCTCCGCTCTCAGCGGGTCCAGGGCGCGTGAAACGCTGCAGCGCCTCTGACCACGAGGCTGGCCCCTGCTGTTCCACCAGGCTGTGACCGTCCCGAAGCCACCAACCGAAGCCACCGACCGAAGCCACGCGTCCCCCGTGAAGAAGGCGGGACTGACTGGCCAGCAGCGGCGGCACCGTGTTCGTTTGTGGTGGGACGCACAGACTTCCAGGCAACGGGTCCCCTTCCACCAAAGCACCCTGCTCTGGACAGGGAGGTGTGGGTGCCGGCCGGCCAGGCCACTGTCAAACAAGCGCTGTCTGGGCTCTGCTCTGAGCATGTCTTTGCTTCTGCACTGAGAAGCGTCGATAGGACTCGGCAGCAAACACCTGCTGGTCGAAATAATGCACCGGGGGCCGTGGAAGATGGCCTCCCAGCCTAGAATAGCTGCTTTAACGGTCAGGGGGAAGCTCAGTGACTGCCTGACTGTTCGGAATCCCCTGCCTACTCCGGCGTCCCGTGCAGACGCCTGTCCCATCTCGTGTGCGCAGCGCCCGCGTCTCCGGGAGCAGACTCACCTCAACTGCCTTCCTAGCTGGGATTGTCATCCATTCTGTTTGCGTCCCTTAAAAAATCATTTTCACTCCAACTACTTTCTTACCTTTTGTTGGCCCCAAGGAACAAAGTCCATTCTATGGCTGCTGCATTAAGAAAATGTAAGCAATTACCAAACACACAATGAAGATTTTTTTAATGTCTTTTATCTCAGTTTACTTAATAGTAATAATAATTGTGTCATTGGTTTAAATGCTTTAGCTGCTCCGTGAAATCATTGATCTTGTCCATAAAGAATTCCCATTACTTAGTCATGTTTTCCTATTGAGTCTTACCTTTCAAATCCTTTCTTTTTAATCCAATTTTCTGCTGGTCTCTAATCAGAGAAGCTTTCATTTAAGTTTAGAAATATAGTCATTGTACTAGTTACATTCCATAGACTCTATCAATCCACGAATCACCGGGAGTTTGTTATCGTTCAACCAAGGGTTCCGCCCTCTGGAAAAAGCAAATGTTACTGCAGTCTCCTCCTTCGGGTGCCGAGAAGTGCAGAGCAGGACCAGACTTCACGCCTAAATGACTGAGCAGCAGCGCAGCAGCTGTACCCTGATGGACACCCCTAAAGCATCGGTGCCCGGACGAGGCAGGGCCGAGGGTGTGTGCTGGAATCCCGGCTGCAGAGCGACGGCCGCAGGGACTGGAACAAGGATGCATGTGTGTCCATCAGCGGAGAGCAGCCTCCGTCGTGTGGGCCACATCCGTGCTGGAAAGATGAGTCCCGTGTGCTTGCCATTTGTGCAGACGTGACGTGGGATGCTTAACTTTTCAGCCAGCGTGTCATTTGTAATTACCGTCGCCGGTGCCCCACTACAGCCATGTGCACAGGCGAACAGGCCCTACGTCTAGAGACGACGTGGCAGCGGGCTCTCAGGGACAGTCCCTTCACTCACAGACCAACCATTACGGGACAGCGGCACATCACCACCGTATGTTAGAAAACTCACACGTTATCCAGAGTTGATCTTCATGCAGCCGAGGGAAGAGGGAAACTATGGCCCCAGTATTTGGCCTGAGAGACGCCCCGGAGGGAGGCACCGCTCTGCAGAGGTGAAGGCCTCAACCAGCTTTGAACTGGGAGACCCTCAGGGCGGGCACCAGGGCCGGTGCCTTGGGACTGGCCGGCTATCTGGTAGCTGACCGATGGGGCCTGTGACACTGAGTGACGAGAGTTGACCAGAGAGGCGAGAAAGTCGCCACGAGGGGTATACTGGGCTGGCAGGGGGCGGCAGCCAGCCCAGCACTGGGCAGGAAGGCCCATGGAGGCCGGAGTGAGTACGGTGAAGGGGCCTGGGCCCGGGCGCCAGAATGTTGGCCTCACCTGCGTCCTCTGCCAAGTCATCTCAGTGCCTGTTACTCATGCCCAGTGTCCCATTTCGTTTGGGGAGCAAAAAGCTTCCGGAACGCCCAGATGCCCCTGAGCTTGCGTCACTGACCGGTGTGGGCCTGGAGGTCCACGACGAACACACTGCTCACATTCTGGAAGAAGTCACAGAATTTCCACGGAACTTGGGTCTCACAGGGCACATCGGGGTGGGGATTCACGGCACCTTACTGTCCACGCCTGCGGGTCCGGTGCAGGAGCACCGAACGAAAAACTGCCACCAGACTTGGGGGAAGAGACAGGTCTGCTTACTTCCCGCATAAATGGAGATGGGAGAACTCAGTCTCAAATCCTGGGTCTCCCTGAAGTGATAGCAAGCGAGGGCTTTAAGGGGCAGTGTGAGCTTGGGCTGCCTGAGAAGGGAGCGTCCTCCCAAGAGGTGGCCGTCTGGTCACCTCCAGTGTCCGTGTCAGCAACGAAGCTCAGGACCCAGGTCACAGGGATGTGACATATATGAGGCGCCGTCAGTCAGTCCCTGGTTTCTGCAGACTTGAGACACCCATGTGCCAGCGACATCCCGGGTCAGTCTGATGGGAGGGAGCGTCACGGGAGGGAGTGGGGACAAAGTGAGGCTCAGCAGACACGCTGTTCGTGGGGCTGCAAACACTTGCTCAGTCTTATTAGGGCTGCGGTTTCGTTACCTGTATTCCATAGACGAGAGAATCACCCGTTGGTCTCATTCAGTGACTACTGAGGATGGATAAATGGGGAAGCGGTGTTTCGCTGGAAGGGAAAAAGAGTGCAAATGCTCAGTGTGCGCTGGACACACCACCTCATGTTCAGCCCCTTAGCTAACAGCCACGTGAGCATATTACAGAAGCGGCATCTCTGCTTGGCCGGGGGGTCTCTTCAGTGGCTCTCCCACCCACAGAACCGCCTCGCTGCTCTCCGTACTAACCATCCTTTCTGTGACATGAAGAGCAGATCTTGTCCAACGAGGCTGTCTTTTTAAAGAGAGAGAGTCCACCTAAGTGTCGCCGGTGGGTGACGGCATGGAGAAATGGCGGCAGGTCCACACGGTGGGTTCTCAGTCATTCAGACTGAGAAAGGAGGGCCTGCCGCGCGTCACATCCTGGAGGCACCTGAGTGACGTCAGCGGAACACGTGACACCACACCTGCCCCGGCGCACACGTGGAATCTAAACTAGGGGACACAGAAGACAGGGGCCGCTCTGGGCACGCAGCCCTGAGGTGGAAGCCTCGCAGTGGTTGGCAGGATATGCTTCTAGTAGGGATGTAGCTTTTACCTTTGGACCGAGGTCCGCTGGCGTTAAGTCAGATGAAATCAAAACAGAATTAAATCAAAATTCCTCTCAAAGATCCCTTAGACTTTCCACGTGGTGTAGTATACATTGTTTGCTGTTTTTATGTATATATTTTATACATAAAACCTGCAACTAATTGTGGAACTATCAATGCATCAGATTTTCTACCCAGTGTATCAGTCAAATATAACCGGTGATATTTAATTGCCAAAAAGAGACTATTTGAATTCTTGTTATCTTAATATCCAATGTATTTAATATTGATATTAAATGTAATTTAATGTAACTCATATTTAATTAATCTAAATTGATAATATTTAGCTTATGCATTGACATTCTGTAAGTTAAATGCTCAGCAACATGGGAAGAGGGGGAGTGTGTTTGTTCTGATAATATCCTGGCATGAGCAGGCTGGACAGAAAGGCACTGACTCTCGCACTCACCTGACCCAGGCAAGGAGGGGCGATGCCTGGATGGAGGCTGAATTACGTGAGAAGTTCTATGTGAAGAGGATGACTTGGGACCCAACCCCAGGAAACGCCTGCTGTGTGTGTGTGTGTCAGGAGGCCGCCCCAGGGCAGCGAGCCAGGCTGGGGGCCGGGACCCTCTCCCAGGCGGATGGCGTCTCCCGCTGCAGCAGGTGCGAAATGCAGGTCCTCACCCTCCTGTGGCTCTTCTTTCCAGTCCCTGAGGGACAGTCAAGGCACCGGGCTTTAACCGTCTCAACACAGGAGCATTTTTGATCTAAAGAAACAAACTTTCAGTTCCAAAGGAACCAACTGTCAACTCATCCTGTTTCTTGGTCTTTAACCAAGAACCAAGAATTTTTTGACTAAAAAATGTGTTCCCTCTTCATAAAAGTTGGTTCATGAAGCTTTTTGTAAAGAAGTACTTCAAGGCCCCGCAGGAGGCCCCCGGCCTCCTGCAGCAGGTGGGGAGAGCAGAGCGGGCGCTGCTCCGGGCTGGGCCGGGGGCCTGTCCAGATGCTGCTGGTGGAGGCGCGGCTCCACTGGACGGCAGCTGGGGCTTGGGGGCAGCTTTTAAGCTTTTGCTCTTGTTTTGAAGTTGTTTTGTTTCTTCTTCAAAGGTGCAGACAGGAATGAAAGCAGCAGACTGGCAGGAAGAGAGAGCAGGAGGAAGCCTTTCAGTTATTTTATTTCGTTGCTGACCTCGGCTGTTCCCCTGACACCAGGAGGGAGGACCGAGCCCGGGTCCCTGGGGTGCGTGTGGACTGCCCTGGACCCGGGCTGTGCTGCAAGCTCTCCTCCGCCAGGGCGCCCTCAGCGGAGAGCTTTACGGTTTTCAGAGATGGCTTTAGGACGGCGGGAGACGGGTCTCCTTGAAGGACGCCCGGGTCCATTTCCACGCGGATGGTTTGTCGGGGGCACACGTGTCGCCCTGCAGTACAGAGCTGTAAGTGTGTCCTCTGCTTGTGGTTTTAATGGTTTTTGCTCTCTCGCTTTGATGTTCAGAGTACAACGTAACACACAAAGCATGTCTTCACCTGCTTCATATTCTCCGTCAGGTTTCCAGCCAGCTGGCTGCTACGGTCCGCACTGGGAGGCGTCCGCAGGCCCGGGTAGGGTTTCACTGAGATGGGGGTGCAGTGGGCTCCCCGAGTCATTCCAAGGCCAGCGTCCCCAGTGCAGACCACGGCAGCTCCATGAGCTCTAACCTTGTCGTAACCCGCTCTGTCCTCAGACTCCATCAGAGCAGACGTCTTCTGAGAGGGTGCCAGTGCTCTTGGGGCGCCTGTCACGTCTCCAGGGGCCCCTGGGGGCAACAGCGTGCCTGCTGGAGGAGCCGAATCCTGGTCTGCTCACCGGCGCTGGCCGAGAGCTCGTCTCTGGCATGTCCCAGTTTGAACCTGCATCCTGTTTGATAGACAGAGAACCCAGATGTCATTTCTAAGCAAACGTCAATCTCCTAATGAGGATTTGTTTCAGCTGCCCAAAAAATAATTATTTCCCTTAATTAACAATTGTAATTCCTTGTCTGAAAAAGGTGAGTCATGAGTCAAACTGGACTTTGAACAAATCCATGTTCCAAAGAATTCTCAAGGTCAGGGGTATGATGCATCTCAGGCTTAGATGATTTAGCGGCAAATCCTATGCTTGTTTTCTTTTAATTCTCTCGAGGATTCTGAAAGGATAAGCATTGCTATTTCTCATTCACACTGGGCTTGTGGGGTCTTAGGGAGCTTTCTCTGCTGCTGTCATTCCTCACATCTGACATGAACTCTGATCCGTCGCCTCCCCATGTCACCAACCATAACCAGCAGCTTGGATCTGTCAATCTGTCAAACACCAGGATTGTCGAAGAAGGGTTTGTTTCTACGGGGCGAAGGGTGGAAGCTAGAAACCATTATAAACCGCGTTAATTCGATGCATGTTTTAAGCAGAGACAATGGGATACAGACAAACTGGCGTGTGCACTTCTCCGTAGTGTGACTTGACAAAGTAATTAGGGAGCATGGCCTAAGAATTAAACTCCACATATGTAGTAAATATTAATTTTCAGGATCTGTTTTGTTCTTTAAGAATCCACAGACAAGAGCTGTGAAATATATTAGCTGGAGAATAATGATGACCTTTAAGAAGGAGCAGACCGCCACCTACTCGGCCAGGAGCCCGCTCCCTAGTGTGGGTGACACACGCGGGGTCTGCCCTGCTCAGCGCCCCGCCCAGAGGAGCGTTTTCCCCAGAAGGTGCTGCTTGAGCATGAAAAGCTAACGAAAGGGGCGGTGGCCTGGCCGCAGCCCCCGCAGCAGGTGCGGCGCCACTCTCCCGGGAAGCGCGCCGTCTTTGGGTTTCTCTGAGTTGAGTCTATGTCTGTGCCATCCTCCGAGAAAGCCAGTCAGTGCTTCCTCTCTCCCTGCAGTCCAGAGCCAAGCTGTCATTCAACCATCTTAGACCATCAACACGGTATTTCATTTGCTGTTGGACATGAAAGCATGGCATCTCCATGCTGGCTGGGTCTCCTTTCTCTGAAAGAGCCTCGAGGAGTGGTGTCTGGGACCTGGGGACCAATGAGGGTTCTGTCCTCTGCCTTCTCCCCATCCCCCCCGACAGGGTGTTAGCAGCCAGTCTCTTCCTCGGGGCTGCCTCGTTCACTCCCTCGGTGCGAGGAGGGTCATCACTGCGGTTTTCATTCTGGTCTTTCTTCCCAGCCCTGACAGCTAATGAAATCTGCTTGTGTTTAAATAGTAGATGGATGGCTCCTATTAGCCTGCTCTAACACGTCTTGCCTTCCAGACGAGCAGCCGTGGTCGAGGTTTTGAAGCAGACAACAGCATCTTCAACTTCCAGATCCCCACGGCTTCAGCCTCCCAACTTAGGTCTGCATGGTCCTCAGTGCAGAATAAATTCCAAATAGAAAGTGTCAGCACACTGCGTGTGATCTGAGTAACAATTTTAAATGTAGATATGCAAATGAGCAAAGCAAAGGGATGAAGAACTGTGGGTCGTATCAGACTCACGGTGTAGAGCTCTGTCCCCAGATGTCATCCTCGTTAGAATGTCTTCATTGAGTCGTTGGCGGGTGTTACGATTCTTTGAGCCACGTTGCAAGTCTGTCTTCAAGACCAGACATCTTGTGTTTGATGAAGCGCTTAGTAAAATCTAAGAGGAGGGGGATCCCTGACAACCAGAAATGCTCATGAAAGTGACGTCATTCAGGAACCCTAGTTCCTCCCTAGGCACCTTCTCCTCTGCCTCGGTCGAGACAGTCTCTGCGAAGAGGTCCCTCCACCCTCTTTCCTCCTTTCCTCATGTCCACTCAGCTGGCATCAGTGTAGTTTCTTCTTCAGACCCAAGAGCACTGCCTCAGAGTGCGCCTGACCCACGTCCAGGGCGGAGGTCACCTCCCTCCTGACCTCCCGACTCGCCAGCGCACACGCAGCGGGCCTCTGGCTCCCCAAGGTCCTCCCTCCTTGGGACCTGCGACACCATTCTCTCGTGTCCTCTTTGAACGTCAAAATTATTAGTTCTTAGTTTCTTTTAGGAGTCACTGTTCTTGAGTTTAAGATAATTGGGTTAGAAATATAAGACCTACCACACTCAGTACATTGTCTGGCAAAATATAAGGTGTCCGACTTTTTTTTTTTAAAGGAAAGGTGCAGGCAGGAATGAAGGCAGGTAAGCAGGCAGAAAGAGAGAGGAGGGTACTTTATTTTTATTTAATAGCTCACACTGATTGTTTTCCCCGGACTCAGGGATGGAACCCAGGGGTAGGTGGCTTGCACTCCTCTGGAGGTGACTGACCCAGCACTGCTTCATCAGGGGGCACCTGACATTCTTGGAATGAGTCATATGCAGTGTGTGCAGATGTCAGATTATGACACTGTTCACCTGTAACCTGTGTGATGCTATAAACATACGTCAGCACCAAGCAGTAACTTATCACTTCACCTCTTCGTAAGACACAGAAACGGACATGAGTGGCTTTTTGGTGACTTGTCCAGGCTCCGGTGGCAGCATCCAGCAGGACGGGGTCAGTAAGCAAGGTCACCGCATACAGGCACTGCAGGTTCCTCCCTAATAAGCCTTCACGGTCAAAGGCATGACTGCTTTACCCCAGGTCCTGCAGAAGCCTGAGACAGGAATGAGCTGAAAGGAGCCATGTCCTCCCAGCCAGTCCTCAGTTACCCAAATGCACACGACACAAACAGCTCGGCCATGCGGCACTCAGACCGGAGCGGAGGACGGGCCACCCAGATGGAAGGGCTCAGTTCGGCAGTGATGGCAGGAACTGGACAGTTAGCCCACTCGCTATTGTCCGTCCAGGTGCTGATGTGTCATGACGTCCATGTCCGTCCACATAACATCGCGAGACACCGTTTCTTCAATACATTTGAAAATAAATGCCCTGCTCATAATGCTACTACGATGCTGTCTTTCTTCGTTCCTCCTCCCAATGCTTTTCCCTTCTCTACCTTGAATACTTTCCAGAATGAGTCTACACTGTGCTAGGCTTCCTGCCTTCACTGTGTCAAGAAGCCGAAAGCTGCCAAACAGTGAAAAGGCTGCTCTCACTCAGAGATGCTCGTCCCCAAACCATTGACGCACCGCAGAGGGCGATGTCTAAAGGGACACTGGGACCCTGGAATCTTCTCTCTGAGGGGCCAGAGAGGTCGGCTGCTGTCCGTGCCCCTGTGACAGCAATCTCCCCGACCGACCCCCGTCCACTGCGGGGCAGCCCAGTTCCCGAGCTCTGCCCGTCTGGCTCGCACAGGCTTCGCGTGCTGCGTGGAGTGACCTTCTTACTCGAATGGTAAATCTTTCAGGGGTGGAGAATAGGCTCCTTAGAGTTTTAAAAAATCTGAGTCCAAATCCTCTCTTTGCCTCTTAAGAGCCATGTGCTCTTGAACAAATTCACGAGTCCCCCGAATCTTCATCTCCTCACTTCTGAATTGAGACACTTAATCCCAGAGTTAAAAGGGGGCATATGATTCCTGTAGGCTCATGAGGAAATGACCACCGTCCAGTGACTGGGGCACAGCCCTGTCCCCTGTCAGCTGTAGAGGCTGCTTTTTCATAGTAAACTTTTCATTAAAAGTGAGTCTTTATATTTTAAGTGACAGATGCCACAGACACATATTTACACCATTTCTGTGTCTGATCATTGGCACAGAAGTTGACTAGTGAAAACTGAAGGCTTGAGGCCAAGTTGCCTTCCCACGTCCTTACCTGTTTAAGGTGAAATCGTCCAGTGTGACTCACGCCTGGGTCCACAGAGACGGCACTGATGGAAATCTGTTGCTCTTTGTCGGGACTCTTAAAAGTGCCTGAAAATGAACCCAGCTAGCACACGCGGCCAGCAGTCGGTCAGGGCGGGACGCTGGCCAGGCGCCGACACGGAGCAGGCCGTCGGCACTGAGGAGAGGATGAGAGCTTCCCGTAACTTCATAGCCGTGTGCGCCCGCCGTAGGGTCTGGTTTATCATCTCTCCTTACTGCTTGATTGCATGGGTGCCTGTGGCTAAGCAGCCTGAAGCCCACAAAAGGGTTTACAGTTAAAATTTGACCTTCACGTTAGATTCATTTTGAAAATGAAAATCTGTATTTGACTCCAGTTTTAAGTAAATTAGACAATAATTTTGCAAATAGATTCCCAGATAAAATTAATGAGCACACAACAGCACTGATATAATCCCAACATTTTTGAAAAAGTTCTTACCTAGCCAAGATCTTTCAGATGAATGACGGGAGTTTCGCAGAGCAGCAGGGCTTGGCGTGGTGAAGTGTTGATACCAGAATACAAGAGCTGACTGAGACAAGTTCAGCAAGTAAGTCAGGTACATCAAATACATAACCAAGTTCATCTTTCTAACCTATCATGGCTATACTTAATAAACGTGGTAACAATTACTTCTAGATCCCTACCTCATCCCATACAGAAAAATAATTGTGAGAAGCATGAAAGTATTCATGTAAGAATGAAAAATAAATATATATAAACTATAACAACTGTAAGAAAGCATAAACCGAAAATTATCATTCATTTTGCTCGAAGTTTCTTCTTACTACATGGGACTTAGCCTTGCGAAGCCCAGGATTCAGGACGCCGTGCTCACCGCCGTCTTCTAAGGGATCTGCGCCGCCGTTTCTCTCTACATACAGGCCCCGTTGGAACAAACTGATCCTTCCGCCTCAGCCCAACTACTGACTTTCTCAGGGAAGATTATAGAATCCTACGAGCTACCCCGGTGATCTTTGAGGCAAAGGAACTTGAGAACTTTACTCAACAAGAATGACAATGACTCACTAGTTCCATTAAATGCTGAAAGTTTTTAATTTAAGACACAGAAAGATAAACCCAGATACTGTGGAAGTAGAAGTTGTGATTAAGAATGAAACCTTGTGGTTAAAGTAATCATCTTACCTACAGCAACCGACGGATTTACTGCAGTCAATATCAAAATCTTATTAATGTTTTTTAAGGAAATGGATGACAAAATTTTAAATTTGTATGGAATCACAAAGGACCTTAAATCGCCAAAGTTATCTCGAGAAACAAGAACAAAAGTGGAGACATCACTCTCCCAAATTTTGAGCTATGCTCCAAAGTGACAGTAATCAAGACAGAATGGCACAGGATAAAAACACACCAACGGATGAGTGGAATAGAACTGAATTCCCAGAAATAAACTATATATGGCCACTTAATTTAAGATAAAGGATTCAAGAGCAATACCAGTGGCAAAGGAAAGAAAAACAAAAATAAACCACTGGGACTACACCAAACTAAAATTTTCTACACAGGAAAAAATATCACCAAAATGAAAAGATATCCTACTGATAGCCTGGGAGACGAGATTTGCACATCATACATCATCTGAGACAGGGTTAATATGCAAAATAAACTCAGTGACAGAAAAATAAACAATCCAATCAATCAGTGAGCAGAAGGTCTGAATACAGGGTTAAGTGAAAGAGCAGAGATAAATGGTATGAGCATCATATACACATGTGAACAAACCATCAAAGAAAACACAAACATAGACACAGGTGTATCATAATGTGATATTGTGGATAATTTACTTACCCACAAAACCTTAGAAACAACTCTAAAACTTAAAATATCTCTTTAATATCACTGCTAAATTATACTAAAGCACGATTTTTACAAATTTGATATGTCAAAATTAAATTTTAAGGCAGTATGTATTTCCACTTCTAACAGAGAACAGTTTGTCTTCAGAGGAAAGCATTGGCTTCTTTGTGTATTAAAAGGATTAAGGGATTGTTAAAACCCATTGCCCTGTGCCTTTGCATTAGAAGATGGGAAGATACTTGGTAAATCTCTACAGCCCACAAGTCAATAAAGGATATTTTTGTGCTGGGTAAATAAGTCTCTTAAAACTGGAAAGGTTCCTGACTCAATATACACTATGTACAGCAAATAGAAGTGAAAACAAAACTTCTGTGTGTGACATTTGCGGATACTAAAAATAACACTTAAATATCAACACAGGTTCCTCACTGGAAACTGAGGTCTTACCACGAAGACAGAACATTGCCTCCAGAACTCCCTCTGACTTTGAGGGGGGCCACTGTGATTGAGTGCATTCTCCAAAATCAGCTGCATTGCTGAATCTAAGATAATCCAAGATTATAAAATCATTGGTCCCATGATATCAGTGATCATGGAAAAGCTTAACATATGAGTATTCCCTCAAATTTCTTATGCATCTTCCATTCGAATCAGCCAGCTAGTCCGACTGCTAAGCAAAGCACCAAATCCGGCACACACAGCTCTGTGCACTGTTTTTCCGTTTTTCTTCACTCTAACCAGCAAGGTTTCAGCACTTCTGCAAAACCCATGCTGAACTCTTCCCTCACGCAGGACAGGGCAATCACTCCTCTCAGCTGATTCATCCTTGTTTAACGAGCACTCATGAAATACTTGCACTACTCCAATACCTTTCGCGGGTCTCATTTTCTCTAAATGTCCTGAGGGTAGGAATCCTACATTTCCCTCCTTTGCAGCCCTAAAGCACTAAGAATCACGCCTTAAGCTAGTATTGAAACAATATTAGGGTTAATGTTTTCATTTGTTCCTCAAGAATTTGTGAGAAACAAAAGGAGAGATTGGGGGACAATTTCAGATGGTAAATGTATCAGCAGAGAACCTGAAATTTCCACACCTTATGGTCTGACGTGAAAGACTTGCTTAAATCCAAAAATAAAAGATCAATTGAGGTTAGTAAGAGAGGTGCCTTCCTGGTTAATCATTCTCGTTGAGAATGTGTTCTTGAAGGCATCTTGTGGCTCCCGTCCCATCTATGGAACGTGCATTTGGGTTTTACTTGCTCGAAGTGTTTTGTCGGCTTTCTTTTCAAAAAAGTATCTGCAAATGAGAGGTCGTCCTCATTCGCCGCTCTTCGCGCTGAAGAGATGGAACCCTTTGTCGCCGGCGCCTGGAGCTGGTCTGCCCCCACGTGGGTGTCTCCTTTCTGAGCTCAGTGCTGATTCATCAAAGGCACGTGGCTGTGCAGTCCCTGGGCAGCAGAAAGGAGCCGGGGCTTGGACAATGCTGCACCTCTGATCACACACACCCTTCAATAACTTTGAGAGGCACGGATTTCTAAAGCGCCTTTCAATTTCCTGCCTGCAAGTCTCACTTTAATCGTGAAGACAATTGGAATTCTCCTCCCGGTCATTTCGGAGCCTATTATAAACGGTCACCATCTACCTGCTTTTCAGAATAACAGAGCTCAACGCGCCCTTTATCCCTGAAAGAAGGCAAGCGCCTTCGCTGTCCAGCTGCCCCCACACGGCGGCGGCGACACCGGCCGTGCCTCCTTCCCAGGCCACGGCGCTCTCGTCTGATCTGCCTGAGGTTTGCAGTGTGATCTCCATGACCCGAACTTCCAGGCACCAGCACATCCAGTTAAATCTTTCCCGGGAAGCCAGTCACAGAGGTCTGGCCCATGCGCTTTACTGGACCATTTCATTGTCTAGAGGAGCAAACATTAAAAGAACAAGTTGAGATTTTAAAGATAAACAGATGAAGAAAAATGGGGAAAAAAATCTTCTCATTCCCTTTCACATCCCTTCTTCATTTTTGCCTCTTGGTTTTGTTTTTGTCGTTTCCCAAACACTGAGCTGGAAATCCGTTCCTGTATCCTTTGTTCTCCAAATTGCAACACTAATTGCTGACATTGTTGATTGATTTTCTGAACTGGTCATCCGCTTGAGAGCCTGGTGGTGGGCGCTTTCTTTCCTAGTAAGTTCCTAAACGCATCTTCTGTGTCAGGAAAGCTGCTGGGTTTCTGAAGGGTAAGATGGGGACCTGGCAGTCCCCAAGCACGCTCTTTGTCACAGACAGAGAAGGGATACCTGAGCCTGGAAGTGCATGGCATTCATGCACCTGAAACCGCAGCCCCTAAAAACAAAGTGCGTGTCACCCCCTGAGAGCATGGCAGAGGAGCTTTGTTCTGTCCCTGCTCCCTCCTGTGAAGGGTTCATATTCTGCCATTTTCTGTGTCCCCCTGCAGAGTCTCAAAAACAGCTTAGAGGTCAGACTGACCAGGGATGTAGGTGCATGGGTGTCTGAAGCCAAAGACCCACAGAAGACCCCTCATACGCTGCATGTCTGCATCTCCTTGATCTGCATCCTGAAATGCTGCTGAGACAGACGCTGCAGGTGAGCAGAGGGTCACCTGTTGGGAGGCTGCCCCCAGTCACGGAGCTCTCTAGCTCAAACTCCGCCTTAAAGACCCCAGCTGGCTTTCACTCAGGGAAACTGAGGGTTTGAGGCTGAGATCTCCCCATCTCCACGTTCTGCAGAAAATGAATGGAGTCTTGTGTTTGTTTCCATTCGGCACCGCTGTACCGGGTCTGGAGGCGCAGAAACACACGTGTCAATAAAGATGCGTGTTCACAGCTGCACAGGCTGGGCGCACGCTGCAGGGCGATAACCAGCTCTGCGTGCTCATGGGCCTGCCGGAGGCTCCAGCCGTGGGTCAGGGAGGTCCACGGGGAGGTGGACGGACAGAAGAGCACGACTCTCCCGTGTCGTAGTCCCGGCTAGAGCAGAGCATACGTGAGACCGCTTCTGTGTTACAGACAATCCCTTAAACAATTGTCCACACCCCGTGCGGTGGGTGAGTGACTGGAACCGTGGACGGTCGGCTGTTCAGCCATCTCGAGGGTTTAATGGTGGTGACCCCCAACTCTGAGGACTGAGGCCAGCTTTGCCAGTCTGACAAGTGACAGAATTTTGTGTGGCTGATGTTCCCTTTCCAAAGCCAGGTCTGAGACCGTGTAGACGCTGCTGGGCACGATGCACTTGCCAGCAGAGCACTGACCCGGCGATCAGACCGCCGCTCTGGGTGAGCACGGCCCTCACCGATGGCGCTTCAGAGCAGTCAAAGCTGAGACCCACGACTGGCCATCGCCTGGGGCTTGAGATTCCAATTCAGCCGACAACCTCGGCCTCCCAACTGGACGGCGTGTCGGTCAGACGGAGATGAGCCACCAAGGCAGCGCCGGGCATCCTCGGTGACTTCCGCTAACGTCCCCGAGGTGCTCGTTTGCTCCTGCAGTCACGTAGCGTGGCCTCGTGAGCATCTCACTCGACAGAGCACATGTCCTCGCTGAGCGAGGCGCCAGGCAGTCCCAGGTGTCATCAGGTTTCCACCTGTGACGCTGCACATGAAAATGCCAAGTCACGGGGAAAAACGCCACGGCTTGTTCTGGGTATTCAAAAGTCCATTTACAAATACTGAGAAATTGCTGCCCACCCCTGAAGCACGTGGGCACACACAGGAAGGTGTTCTCTTGGGTCTGGACAGTACTCAGGCGCAAAGCTGCTGTCGCCCTTCACCAGGTGCAGCGTTTGTGACAATCGCGGCCTCTGCTGGCGGCGTCTCTGTCGCCATCAGCTGCTGCGGTGCAGTCTGATCAGCCAGTGTCTGCGGTTACCCGGCCGCTGCCCTCGCTGCTATCTGCCAGGTCCTCGGGGGCCAAGGTGAGCTCGTGGTGCTGACATACTTGAAGGGATACCTAAGCCTTCTCAATTGGATTTTTCAATTTTGCTATGCTCCCCCATCAAGAAAATCAAATCAGAAGCTTGATGTCAGCTTAAAATGTTCTCAAATGAATTAAATATTTATTTCTAGACATAGAGCTTCATTTTATTTTAGATATGATTTGCTAACGTACAGCGCTGTTTCTCAGGAGAATGTAAGAGGTCACACTGATGACTGCAATTTCAAGATATCTTTGAAGTTTTTCTGAAGGGTGAGTCTGTGTGGGAGGGGAGATTCAGAATGAGTGATTATGGTTTGAAAATTTGTCCTTTATCAGATAGATGATTTGCAAATGTTTTTCCCTGTTTGTACGCTGTGTTCTCGTTTTGTGGACTGTTTCCTGCTGTGAAAGTTTTTGTTTTGGTGGGTGTGATGGAGCCCATTTGTCTATTCCTGCTTTTGTTGCCTGTGCTTTTAACGTTATGTCCAATATTTGACTCCTACGTCAAAAATCTCTTTCCCTTTGCTTTCACCTAGAAATTTTACTATTTCAGGTTTTTAATTCCTTAGTCCACTTTGAGTTTTTTTTTGTGTGTGTTTGGTGTTCAGTTTGGATTACATTTCTGTCTTCCTTCTTTTCTTCCTTCCTTTTTTCCTTCCTTCCTTCCTCCTTCCTTCTTTCCTTCCTTTTTCCTTCCTTCCTTCTTTCCTTCCCATTCCTTCTTTCCTTCCTTCCCACCTTCCTTTCTTCCTTCCTCCTACCTTCCTTCCTTCCTTTTTCCTTCTTTCCTTCCTTCCCTCCCAGCCTCCCTCCCTCCCTCCCTCCCTCCCTTCCTTCCTTCCTTCCTTCATTCCTTCCTCCTTCCTTCCTTTCTTTCTTCCTTCCTTATTCTTGCAGGTGGTTCCCAGCACCATGTGTTGAAGAGATGTCCCTCATTCTGTGTCCTCGGCAGCTTCGTCAGGGGTCAGGTGACTGTACATGTTTTGGCTCCTTGCTGGCAACTCTGCTCCACTTGCCCGTGTGCTTGTCTACGCTGGTGCCATTGCTTTCATGACTGCTACTTTGGACTTTATTTTGAAATCAAGAAGCATCATACTTACAGCTTTGTTCTTCTTTCACGATATCACCTTGGCTATTCTGGGTCTTTTGTGGTTCTATATGCATCACAGGATTCTTTTTTTATTTTGGTAAAATGGAGAACTTTGACAACTCAATAGCAAAAAAAAAAAAAAAAAAAAATTCCAAATAATCCAATTTTTAATGGGCAAAAGACTTAAACAGGCACATTCTCCAAAGAAGACCAATACAAGTAGCCAACAGACATGTGGGGGAAATGTTCAATATCGTTAATTATCAGGGAAATTCAAACCAAAACTATGGTGAGCTATCACCTCACACCTGTTAGAAGGGCTGTTATTTAAAGAAAAAGAAACAAAAATAATATGTATTGACAAGGTTGTAGAGAAATTGGAACCTTGGGCTACTGAGAGCGGTGACTTCGTGGAGGAAAGGGGCACAGAGAGTCCTGAAAACATTAAACACAGAGCAGCCACGTAACGCAGTGACCGCTCTTCTGGGTGCGTGTCCTCAGGAAAGGAAATCAGGTGCCCGGGAGGAGCTCCACGCCCAGGGCCACGGAACTGTGATTCACAGAAACCAAGAGATGGAAACAGCCCACATATCTCAATGACCGATGAGCAGATTTAAAAACACGGTCTACACATCAGTGAAATATTATCCCGCCTTTTGAGAAGAGGGAGAGGCTGCCAAGTGTGGCGGCATGGAGAGGACCAGCAGAGAAGGACAACTGTTAACCTGCTCACTTACAGGACCTCTCTGAGGTGGTCGGACTCACAGGAGAGGAGCATGGCAGCGGCTTCCAGGGCTGGAAGGTGAGGGAACCAGGCTTTTCGGGCTACGTTTCCCGATGCTGGGTGAGTACGTGCCAGAGTGTCTCCTAACACTGACCGGGTGCCCTGGTGCTGGGGGCTTCAGATTTCAAAGGGCACATGTGTTCAGGGGTCTGAACTCAAGCTAAACAAAGGTATGGAGGAAACTCTGGCGGTGTCAGCCTCCGTGCCTGGGTGGCGTTGCCGTGTCTTTGACTGTGACCATCACATGGATGTTGCCTGGGTCCCAGGTCCCCAAGCTGTGCAGATGGAGCACACGCAGTTCCTTCCACGCCAGCTGCCTCCACAGAGCTGTTCTTACAGAAGGACGGGTTATAGAGGGTCCCTGCCCAGAAGTGAAGCCCAAAGTGCAAGCACCACGGAAGTCTGGCGAGATGAGTTCGGCCTGCAGTGTCAGGAGAAGGTCCAGAGCGACAGGAACACATCACCACGGGGAGGCTGGTGAGAGGTCACCCAGCGAAGGGTCCAAGCCAGGAGGCAGCCCCTGCAGGCTCAGCCTTCCTTTAGGCCGGCACAGTGCACTGCAGCTCTGCAGCAGGGACCCGGGGCCGACGCCGGGCTGTGTCCCTGGGCATAGGCATAAGTCCAGGAAAGGTCTAACGTGTCTGGAGCAGGAGGAGCAACCGGCATGAGTCGCCTCAGGATTTCTCACAGTGGCTGCAGTGTTTGCTGAGCTTCAGGGCTTAGAAACACGCCCATGGGCCCCGGCCTTCTGCTTGTGTCTGCTAGAGAAATGTCCATTCGCCAGGTCATCAAATGCTGACGGTCTGACTGGCGTTTTATTTACTCTCACATGCACTTGATAGTGAAAAGTTTATCATCTGACCTGATGCAAAAAAAAAAAAACAAAACAAAACGACTCACAGAAGATGGGTAGGAGATAACTGAACTGAAGGAAATAGGAGAAAATTCAATATACGGCATTCATCTTTAAAACATTGCACAAATATAAGGCTTTTTAAAAATTACACATTTTAAAAACTAGAATATTACATGACTATTAGCAGACTTTATGTTATTTGGTTCCCCTTTTGCATAACTTACAAGACACTTGCATGTTCCTTTGCAGCAAAATCTGGGAAAGCAGGCGACTTCGTGCCTCATGCTGTGCTCCCATCCCCCTCGCGCGGCACGCACTGCGCTGCTAGGCGCCGGCAGGACGCAGCCTGCATGTCACAGACCGGCGTCGCGGACGACGCGCTCGTGCGGCCCAGGAGCGCTCGCCGAAGAAAAGACCAGAGAGCACGCCCGCCGGGCTGGCTGCCGGGGTGAGAAACCATCGGGATGCAAGTGCATCGTCTGTGGTTCTCCAGTCACTGTCCCAACAAAGTTCCACCTCTGGTCCCTCTCCCGTCACAGTGGTGTATGTGCAGCCTTTATCTTAACCTTTATTTTCAATTGATTTGATTGAAGGGATGTTCTAACGTTAACAGGGTTCAAGGTGCTCTTGCCTGTGAGTGGACGTCCTTTATGACGCCACACTTCACCGCTACGTCCTTTTCCTTCACTGAGTCATTCGCGCCCCCACCCCCCGTAGGCCCCGCCCCTCCTCCATCTCGCCCTGCACACCGTGGCTTGCATTTTCTTTGGCTAAAAACCTATTGTTGCTTGATTCAGTTCGTTTTCAAAGTCTAATTTTGTTTAATGTTAGTTCATTCCTTTGCCTGCTGTCTCTATGCGCCACACAGGCAGTCTGCCTTTCTTCTTCTGAGTGACCTCACTTCGCACCATTCCCTCCAGGTCCATCCAGGTTGTGGAGAATGGCAGGGTCTCCTCTTTTTGAAAGTTGCGTGCTCTTCCATCGCGTGTCTAGAACACATCTTCTTCACCTGTCGATGGGAATTCAGGTTGCTTCCAGCTCTTGGCTGTTGTAAACTATGCTGCAATGAATGTGGGGGTGCTGTGTCTCTGCAAATACATGATGTGTTTTTAGGGTAAATACCCAGTCAGGGTGACTGGATCATATGGGATTTCCATTCTCAGTTCTTTGAAGCATCTCCACACTGCTTTCCATATTGGTTGCACCATTTTGAACTCCCACCCACAGTGTGTAAGGGTAGATGCCCTCTTTTCCTATCAAGGAGGAAAGCAGTGTGAGGAAAGACAAAGCAGGAACTTTCTCCCACTCTCTCACTCGAGGCTTTGGGATGGGTGGAGTGGGGAGCATGCTTGTACTCCAACTTCTTTCAGTTGCACCTTCTCCTCTGGGCCCAGCTGGGGTGGAACTGAAGAATCTTCAGGTGTGTCTGACTGGGACACGTAATGGGGTGGGGAAGCACTCCTGCGGATTCCTCGCGTAACCCTGGTCTCACCGCAGTGCCAAGTGCTCTCTTCTGCCGCTGGTGGTCTCTGTACCCGAAGGCGTCTCTGCCGATGATGTGAAGATGACTTCTTTGGGGTGATCTCTAAAACCTTCGCAGGGAGACACAACCACTTCTTCCTTTGTCCCTACACATGGCAGGCCCGCTCGTGTTGGGCCCCTGTCTTCCTCTGCCCATTTATATCCTGAGTGGGAATCACATGTTCTGCCCTCTCCCCTCAACTCAGCTTCCTTCAGGAGCCTTGATGTTCTTTACCACGAAGAGGGGGCTGGAGTGATGGACTTGCCTCCATTTCTTCCCAGCACAGCAGAGGAGGCGCCTTCCTGGCCTGCTCCTATGAGCTCTTGCAGGAGCCCCGCTCTGGGAAACTTCGAGTCACAAAACCAGCACCAGCCACTCCACCCTCCTTACCAGTGAGCTCCAGAGAGCGGGTGGCAAGCATCTGTCCTCCTTTTCTGGGGAGAGCATTTCTGAAGGAAGACCCTCGGGCTCGCTGAGGGCTGTGCAGCCCAGACCTGTCCAGCGAGTCCTCACCTGAGAGTCGTGCTCGGACAGGTGACCCACAGTCAGCGAGCGCTGACAGACACTCGTCCTCCGACTTTGGCACCGCTCAGGTACTGCTCCTAGAAATGCGTCTCTAATCATCTCCATATATTTCTACTCTGATTCTGTGTGGAAGAATAACTGTTATGAATTTAAGACAAGCAATAATCTACTGGTAATGTGCTTGGGGAATTTTATTACAACAAAGCTTTCCTGGCTCTAGAGGCAAAGTGAATTCCTGCCTGGAGTTCTATAGTCTTCTTAACAGAAGTCACTAACCTCCATCCATGTGAAACAGTGAAGGAGATGGTTAAGACAGCGGCGCGCAGTCATAAAATCATTCTCGAAGTCTTGGAGGAAAGAGGAAAATGCTGCAGACGGCATCGGAATTAAGAGTCTGGGCATTCGAGTCAGAAAAATCTGCGTCCGGGCGCTCACTGTGCCCTTGAGTCCATTTTGCTTCTCTGTGAATTCGTTTCCTTGTCTGTAAAATGGGCAGAGACGCCTAACTTGTAGAATTTTTGGAAGTTCAAGTAAGCAATGTATGTGGACATACAGGAAGCTCTTAGGAAACAGTAGTTGCCTTTGTTATAAATGTTAACAAAATTATCCCCCGTAGTTGATTTGTAGAAAGATAATAAAATAAGGATAGAGAGAGATCTTTTTAAAATTTTATTTTTTATTATTATTGAAGGCATATTGCGTTTTTGACAATGACTTGTTTTGAGGTACACGTAGAGGTGTTTTTATATTTACAAATAGCATAGTAGATTTATTAATATTCCCTCTTTTTTTTCCCTTTGTTTACAGTTAATTCCCTTCATCCCATTTCCCCCACCCTCCCCTGTCACTTTGGTTCCCCTGATTTGCCTTTTTGTCTCTCATCTCTGACAGTCCAGTAGCTGTCTGGAGTAGTGTTCTCCCTCCCTCCCTCTTTCTTTCTCTCCACCACGCTCCATTTTCAGTGTTCTTTAATTTATGACATTTATTTGTTTTCTCTTTACACATCATACGAGTGCTGTCATACAATGTCTGTCTTTCTCCTTCTGGCTTATCTCACTCAGCATGATTCTCTTCAAGTCCATCCATGTTGTTGCAACGGCAGAATGAGAGAGATCCTCTTAATTCTTTTAAAGGTAGACATTTCTGTTGGAGAAAGGGTGAGTTATTCTTCCTTTGCCATCTCAAGGACTCAATTATCCTAACAAGGAAAGCTTCTCAAAGGAGCTGTCAGGATAAGAGGTCAACATTTCACTGCAATGATGTGTTACACTAAATCATTTGCATTATATAAGGGAAGATATAGTCTTTTGTGGTGTTTAGAAAAAGAATGTCATTATTGATGAGTCTGAAAATATTTCAACCCCAAATGAGTCCATATGGAAGACAAGTTTTGAAATGCTGAGGATCATAGTTTAAGATCAATGTGATCTCACTCCCCTCTTCAAATTAATGTAGGTTTTAAACTATGTGATTTCTAAGGCCCCTTCAGGTTTTAAATTCCTATAATTAAATATAATGTTGGTGAACACCATTGTTAAAAGCTGAAGTTTCATTTTTGTCCAGACTTTTCTTAAAGCAAAGATCATCTGGCTAAACCTCTAAACTTCAAGGGCTATGAGATATTTTTCCCAGTCTGAAAAAATATACCCGAATCTCTAGAATTTTGTGTCCCTACTCCTTCTAGATGATTGTTTTCAATATTGCTTAGTAAGTAGTTTTATCTATTCTAGCCTTCAAAATACATTATAACAAAGAGAATACCGTAAACTTGGTGTTCCTCATTTCTATTCCATAACAAAACACGTTCATTCCCATATATATCATATTCACCAGATCAAATTCTTTACATCAGAAATTCCTGAACGTTCACAATGTTTCTTTTTGCATTTTGTTAAGTTGGTATCCCCTTTTGCAATTCATTTCACAAAATGAAAAGACTAACACAATAACTGAGATCTGCGTGGAATTCAGAGTGGTCTGATCTATTCAGTGTGAGGAATAATTTAGATAAAAAGACAAATGGTCATTCACACGGAAGAACACATGCATATTAATAGTTCTTAATAGTGGTAATGATGGTGGCTGCTGCCAGACTGGGCATTCTGCACAGGCTGATTTTATGGGTCTCCACGGCTGCGCAGGAGGCGGGGCTGAGCTGTGGAGGTCATCATGGTGGGGAAGCTAAGAAATGGAATTTTCGTCACGTACTCAGTTTTTCCAGCAGGGGAGAAACACAGACAGTAAATTAGAAGAACTGGCATTAGGAGAAAATATTCTACCTGTGATCTTGTGTTGCTACGTTTTAAAAATTGTACAATGGTCTTAAATATATTGGTGATAACAAGTCATTGAAGCAATTATACACCACAATAAAATACAATGTTGAATGTTGAATCACCCATTACATGTGTTTTAAAATGATGGAAAGAGGTAGTGTTTAGAGTCTGCATGATGAGTATGCTGTGTGAGTGCTGACCGTTCTCCTTGCAGTCAGGGTAACTCTTGTCTTGAGATGCTGCAAACAGTACAAACTCATTTGATTCAAGGGAAGAGTAATGGTTAGAAACTGCCGCTGTTCTATTTCTAGCCCTTTCCTCCAGGTTATAAACTTTGTCCTAACCCCCAATAATTTTTAGAAAATAGGAAACTGGGTGTCTGATCTGGGTCACTGTAAAAACAGGTTAGTGTCCCTTTTAGTTCCATCAAGCTGTTGCAAAAAACAAGACATCATCTTCTTTTTTGGTGGCAGGAAAGTATTCCAGTGAGTACATATACCACATCTTCCCTGGCCACTCATTTGTGAGTGGACGTTTAGATCGATTCTGTGCCTTGACTATTGTGAATTCTGCTGCTGTGAAATAGGGTCATGGCATCTTTTTGGATTGTGTTTTCACATTCTTTGGAATAAAACTGAGAGCCTAAATAAGCCACACACATATGGACAGTTGATTTATGACAAAGAAGTCAAGAGCATACAATCAAGCAAGGAACGTCTGTTCAACAAATAGTGTTCAGAATACTGAACAGTCACTTAGAGTAAAATGAAACTAGATCACTATTAAACACCATTCCTGAAAAATTCATTCAAAATAGAATAAAGACTTGGATGTCAGACTTGAAATCATAATACACAGAAGAAAACATAGGCACTGCTTCCCATGACCTCGACAGCAAGGGAAACAAAAGCAAAAATAAACAAATGGAACTTCATTGAATTAACGTTTGCAGTACAGCAAGACACCCACATAAAAGCAAAATGGCAGTCTGCTCGTTGGGTAACACAGTGGCACATCCTAAGCCCGACAAGAGGCAGCTTCCAAATATGTAAAGAACAAATTCACTTCAACAACAAAAATGAAGCAATCCCAAACGAGATGGATAGAAGATCTGAATGGACATTTCTCCAAAGAAGACATGCAAGTGCTCGACAGACATGAAAATAAGTATCACTTATTATTAGGGAAATGCCAGTCAAAGTCACAATGAGATGCCACCTCCCACTGTAAGAATGGTCTTCATCAAAGAGCCCGGAAACAGGGGGCTGGGGGTGGAGGAAAAGGAGCTCTCCTACATCTTGGTGGGACTGCAAATTCAGAGAGACACTTTGGAAAACAGTATGGCGATTCCTCAAACAAGTCAAACAGGATTATTGTTGGATACAGAGGTTAAATCTAAATAAGTTTACTGCTCGGGACAGGAGTTAGGGTGTGGCCAGTGAGTCACTTGTCTCGGCACAAAATAAAAAGGGTGCCCCAAATCTCAGTAATCAGTATAAATAAGATTGTATTGCTTTGTTATAAATCAATGGGCAACATTTTAAGATGAAAAATTTGGGTATTAATGTCCAGTTTTAAAACTAAAGAGTGAGATAAGGTTTTATAAAAATATCTATTTTTCCATGTCTGTGTCTTGGTTTTATTAAAAATGATCTTCATAAACAGAGAAGGAAAGTTATATCACTGCTTCAAATGGAATCTTTGCTTGTGGCCTTGGTTTCTGAGCTGGGTAAAAGAGAGGAAAGTTATTTTAGTAAAATTCATAAAGATGGAACAATTAAAATTGTTTTTAAGCTATAATGCCAAACCCAAATAAATGCACATTCATTGTACATTAATATATAGGTTTATAGTGCATGTAAATAAAATTAAAATTCATGCTTGCAATATTGAAGCAAAGAATGAATCAGAGAAAGTAAAAATAAATTCGCACCCTGCTAGAGACAGCGGTTAAAGCAAGCTGCGCAGTAATAATAACAACTGTGCATCGTTCCTTCTGCCTGTCACTTAAGTGCTGGAGAAAAAGACAGCGCAATCTGAAAATGTCTGATAATGTTGACTATGACTCGAATGCTTCCATGATCAAAAGAGAGATTTGTACCTTTCACAGCAAGTGGGACAACATCAAGCATAAAATAAAGTCATCAATCCTTAAATAAATAATCTGTTCATCTTTTAGAACAACTTCTCAAGCTCTCTTCCCTGAAATGCTATGGGTGCTGTGCTTTCTAAATCATCACAACGAGGCATCCAACGCATGCAGACGGGTTCTCGGAACATGGCGGGTGAGGACCTAGCTTTGCAATCTCATTAAATCCCCCCACAAAAACAGAGAGGGGGAACTAAGACCCCCAGTCTTGGAAGCTACTAGAATCTACCACTTTTTATTTATGAGAAACAGACTTTGTTTCTTGTGATCACAGTCCACACCACAAATAGTGTCGTTCCTTGTGACCAAGACTCACGCAGTGCGTTCTCTATGCTCTTTGGAGATTCCGAGGATCAATTTTAAAACAGTCACTGAAGACACGTTTGAAGTCAATCATCACAAGGCAAACCTGTTTATATTTCTGATGAAATTTTATTTTGAATCCAGTTGGAAAGCGTGCTCCAAAGTAAGTGAGAACTACAGAAGTTGGTTTTCATGGAGGGTTCAAATGAGTCGAGAAACTCTCGCCCTGACTCAACGCCGCCCCCTCACTCACTGTGTCTGTGAGTGTGTGACACGTCACAGCACTAACTATGAAGAACATTGAAGGCACTTCCGCCCTCGTATTGCAGGTCCCATGCTTGACAGGCCTCGTGTTTTTAACTGGAAAGCTCTTCTCTGTACAAAGACCTCTTGTCCCAGGACTTGGTCCTGTCCTCTGAGACCAAGGGACTTCATTCTGATGAAGGGTGACTGTTAACTCCCAAGCTGAGGAGAGGATGTTTCTGGAAGCCTGATTAGAAGCGCACCCCTGGGGGCTGTGGGCAACCTCCTCTCTCCAGGCTTCTCTTCAGCAGAGGGCTGGACAGGGACCCCGGCCGTGCGTGCCTGGGCAGGTGAGCTGCTGAGAGCCCCACACTGTGGTTTGCTTTCATACAAGAAAGGTTGCTTCGGGGTCATGGTGGATTTAACTGAAGATAATAAAGGAGGCACATAATCTAATAAAAGGCTCCTAACTTCATTGGGTGCAACCTTTGTTAATCAGGAGTTTCCTGTGTACAAATGACTTTGAAATTGAAAATTATTCAGGAAATTGCTCAGATATGACAGCCTGGCTTCATACTTTAATGTCAAGTAGTTTAAAAAATCCTGCTGGAGACATACACACCCCAGAGGTGCATTCTGAATTTGCCCAGTTGAGTTAGAGGCTTCAGTGTCTAAAATCTGTTAGACTAGAGGAGGGTAAGAGTGGAATCATGATGCTTCTGGGAAGAAACGTCAAATAATTTATAAGAAAAAACAAGGTTTGGCTTTAAAAATATTTGCTCTGCAAAAGAGAACAGATACTTTAATAGGTATGAAATCCCCAAGTCCTATTTGAGGTGTTATTTCAGAGGTGAAACAGCCTGTAACTATATCGTGAAGACAAAGTTACCAAAAATTCTGGAAATTCTGAATCAGCATCTCTGAATAAAGCTTGATAAACTTCAGATAAATTCTTTTTCACGGCAACTGGAGTCAATCAGACAGGACCCTTCCAGCTTTTAAGTGCTCAAACACAAATATGATTCCGATCGCTCAATTAGAAAGTGTAGGTTTTCTCCAAGTTTAGACCAATTCCATTTATTCATTTGATTATAAATGCAATTATGGTTGTACACCCTGGTGGAGTAGTAATTAGATCCATCGTCTCTGGCCGGGCGTAATCCACATACATCCCAAGGTTGTGGATTCACTGCCCAGGGCTGGGGAACAACCGAGATGAACAACTAAATAAGATAAATAGATACATGATTCTTTTTCCTCTCTTCTCCACCTGCCTCCTTGAGTTCATTCCTGCTTGAGCCTTTCCTTTAAAATATAATAAGTAAGTTATGTGATCATTCTTGTAATGATGAGTCCCCAAGGGAGAGGTGCCTGAGAGCCACCTAAAGCAGCATCGAGTTTAGATTGCTTAGATTATGCTCTTCATTTATCCTTGAGTACATAACCAGGACATGTTCCATCATGGAAACACTACAGGTTTATTCCAGGGCAAAGACTGGATCTGAGTCCACACCATCTGACTCTTAATACCTCTGGATAGCACAGATTTATTATTCCAAAATCATCATTCACATTGACTGGTTTCCCTTTTAAATTGTGGTGTTTTATCCAGTACAATGCACATCTTTTACTGCCCACACTGATGCCCCATCTGCCCAAACACTGTGGCAGGTGCACAGATCCATTCAAGTATGAAAGGCGCACTGACTAGAGATCAGCAAAGGGTGCTTTTGCACGTGAAGTCATTAGACTCTCATAGGAAGTGGGAGATGGTATAGTCCTGGCTCAGAGGAAATACTAATCCACTGCACACGCGATGGATTCTAGGATAAGCTGGGAAACTAAGTCAAAAGTGCTTCTCTGTCATCCTAAGGTAATTTCTTTTCCTAAGGTGGTAAGTGGTATCAAATAAATAAATACACTTATTACAAGAGAAATATCTCACGCGAGTCATGATGCACATTAACGAGTTCGAAGACTGAAACAGCAGAAGGACCCAGAATTCCTCATTCAAGAAGTAAGATGATTCTGTGCTAGGGCTGAAAGAGAGGTTTTGGAAAGGCTGCCTCCCCAGGTCTGCATAGCCCACGTCTGCTTCCCCCGTGTAACGGGATCTGCGGTCAGAACACGCCCTGGCGTGGAAGGGTAAGCGCTGGAGAGGCGACCTGACGCTCTGGGCGTGGCGCTCGCGTCCAGTGCCCGCTGCATCCTCTTGTGGGAAAAGAGCGCAGAATTCTTGAAGGTTGCAGTGGGCAATTACCCGAAAAATGTGTTGGCACAGAGTAGCTTTAGCAGTGGACTAGCCTTGTACCTACCCTTTCGTCTCTCTATTCTTTATCTGATCTAATCAAATCTCACTAAAATTCTGAAGCGGATCGTGGTGATCGAGACCAGCTTTCAAACATACATGGTCTCATCTGTTCAGAATTCCCCGGAATCTGGTTTTGTGTCCGAGCGCTTTCGCCTCGTGTGGCGCCAGGAGCTGCACGTAGGCTGTGCTGAGGGATTTGATGGTGCAGATCTGAGGTGTGGAAACCAGAGAAGTGAAGTGGAGGGGAAATGTGTGGCTTCCCAAGGGACTCGGAGGGTCCGGGAGGAAGAAGAGCAGGTGAGGAAAAGGGGAGAGAGACTCTGACACCGTCGGAGTCCACACACTCAAGTGAACATCCGTGTCACCCCTAAATCTCCACGAGGGCCCCATGTGTACTCATGTCCCGTGAAGAAGTGAAAGGACTAAGAGCTGCGCCTGGGCTGACGTGAACCAAAGAAGTCAAGACGTATAATAAACCACCCAGGGGCCGAAGAGAAGGCCACCGCACCGGCGGCTACCAGGGAGGGTTCTGAGCTCTCAGAGTCGGAGTCCTGACCTTGACGTAGACACAGGGGACCCACATGCTTTCCGGCCTACAGAGACATGTCTACAGACACGTGTATACAACTTTGTGCTTTAAAAAATCCAAACCCTTATCACTGATGCTTAAGAGCTGGGGCAAAAAGGAATTGCGCATTGTAATTCAGTCCTTCCCACCAGCCCTAACCCTTCCTGGGATCACCGATCCCACTCTCGCTCTTCCGCAGGTGGATTTGCTTAAAAGCGAGCTCCTGCCTTCAGAGGAGTGCAGGTCCTTGATGGGATAGTGCGACCACCGCTGTTAAAACACGTGGGGCAGAGAGTATCGGACCTGAGAATAAAAAGGAAGTAAGATAACCACCAAACCCTTTATTTTAGTTTAGTCCGCTTTGGGTTTTACTTCAAAGAATTGCCTGCAGGAGGACTGTTCTCATGTCACCCCATGTCGGCTTGAAGGAGCCACAGAGAAAACTCCACTGTTTCCAAAATGAAGCGACTTCCAAAGGGCTCGAGAGAGAGAAAGGAAAGAGGACTATTCTAAGAAGGCTTTTCTTTCAGAGAGAGGCGATGCCTTTCCTTTCCTGCCCTCTCACCAGCGGCCAGAAACATCAAGGAAACTGGCCAGCCCACCCCTAACCCTCCTGCAAGAGCTTTGGCCCTCAGGGTGTGTGATCTTGCAGGAAAATCCATTCTTTTGCTTCAGAGCTAGTCTGAGGCCTTGGGTTTAACCAACCTTTTCATACAATCTTGACAGGTCTCTCTCTAACTCACTATCGCATTTTTGCCTTTGACATGTCTTTGCCCCCAGATTATTCTCTATGAAAAAACAAACAAAGAACAAAGAAAAGTACTGCCAGGGTACATAAATCCTTCAGCGTTCTGTTCTGACCTGCCTTTGCTCCACCGCCTTGATTTCTCATGGCTTCTATCTACTTGTTCCCTTTATTTCGGAACCAAACAGCTGAGCAAGATTGGTGAACTCCCAGGTTCCCTGTTCAGTGTGTAAATCGGTCTCACGGGTTGTTATTTGCCTCAAACATGTTCAGCACGACAAGATCGATTTGGGATGGATTCTGACAAGCAGTGTTTCTTGTATACATTGCTAACTTAACTGTGGAAAATTCTAAGTTTATGCTTTGTCAGATGTCTTAAAAAAGCTAGAAATATTTCGCATAGACTGGGAGCAGACCAGGGCCCCGGACGTGTGGGTTATTGAGCTGATGGAGGTTTTACAGAGAGGCGCTTCCTCCTGGATAAGGCAAGGCAAGTCCTACCAGATTCAGAAACAGCGGGGTGTTTCTCCTGCTTTCCCGCGGGGAAGTCAGGTGGGGTGGAGTGTAGACAGAAATAAAGGTGTATCTTCTTTGCTTTTTCATTTTTGAAGGCAAGACACAGGGAGGAATGAAGGCAAGTAGGCAGACAGGCAGGAAGAGAGAGGAGGAAGAAGCAGTTACTTATTTTATTTAGTCATTCATCTTGGTTGTTCCCCTACCGTGGTTCCTAAACCTGAATCCTGGGGATGAACATGGACTGACGCCCAATAGCCTTATCCAGTGGATCACCAGGGTGTGTCTATCTGCTTTTCATCACTTTTTTTTTTTTCCATTTTTGACATTTATACTATTTTGAGAGCAGGAAGATGCTTATAATGCAATTACCTAAGTTGGTGATAAGATCAAGTCGGAACAAATGGGTTATTTTGTTTGTTCTGAAGAGGAAGGCAGGCAGGCAGGCAAGAAGAGAGAGGAGGAAGCGTTTGATTTATTCAGCTGTTCATTTTAGTTGCTTCCCCACCGCCCCTTGCCAGGCTGTGAACTCAGGTCCCTGGGCTGTGTGCGGACTGCACTCCAGGTGAGGACTTAACCTCTGAGCCCGCAAGCTGTACCCCCAAAGGACTTTTATACTAAAACGCCCTAAAACCCAACCAGCACTGCAGCACGGGAGGCATGGGCTGTGAGTTAGAATCATCACTCAGAATTCTGTCAACATCTCTGCAAATAAATGTACAGGCGATCCCGCGCTCTCCCGAGCCCGGTGGCAACTATCACAGCAGAGGTGACTGGGGACTGAAGGACGCACGTCATGTTGGCTGGGACACGCTGATCCAAGTGGGTTAAAGACATCGGGAAAGAACTCTGTCCAGTAAACTGAAGGATGTGAAAGAAGCAAAACTGTGTTCTAGTTTACGCTGATCTATATGCAACTTAGAGGCAACAATTTTTCATTTCACCAAAGACAGCTATGACCACACAAAAAAATTAACCATTCTTCCTTGCACTTGTACAAATATTAATTTTAAATGAATTATAGGTTCCATTGAGGTAGAATCAAAAATTCAATAAAACTTCTAAAAGGAAAGAGGAGAAAAATCTTTGCAAACTTGAAGCAGTCTGTTTTCTTTCTTAGAATCAACAACAATCAGAATCATGAAAGAAAAAAAAATGGAATATGTTGAAAGTATAAACCAATATGTGAGGTCCCTGGTGGAGCAGCGGTTAGGTCAGTCCTCCCAAGGACTCAGCCACAGGCCCTTGTGTTTGATCCCGGGTCCGGGGAGAAACAACTGGTGTACACAACCAAATAAAAATAGAGCTGCCTTTTCCTCCTCTCTTCCTGCCTCCCTACTTATCTTTCCTTTAAAACAAAAAACAAACAATGTTTGCTCTTCAGAAAATGCCACTAGTCAAATAAAAAGTCAAATATAGACTGGGAGAAAACATGAAATGTTTACATAAGACAGGAGATTATTTTTTAAGACCACTTATAACTCAATAATAAGAAAGATAATTAAAATGTACAAAAAGGATTTTGATGTCCAAGAATGGCAAAGACCTCTGAAAATCTGTTCCTCCATAAAAATGGTGAGAACATGAGCAAAAATTGTCAAAATAAACTTTTTTAGACCTGAAAGGCTTGCTACAATCTGGAGTATTTACTAAAACCAAACAAAAAAAAACCCCGAATCTCAGTAAGAAAATGAAATTTGTGACTTTTTAACTTTCTAGTCAAATTCCCAACACGCTCACACGCGTGCGCACCAACCAGCTTGCAGTAGCCCTGAAAACCAACGACTGTGGGAACCATGAAAAACAACCCTCCCCCAGACATGAGTGGACAGTTTGCTGCTCTTCCAAAGGCCTCCCCGGACAAGCACCAGGATTTGACTTGTCTGGTCCTTCCTGGGGACGCCCATGTGCAGGTGGTCTTGATTTGACCTGACTCAGAGCTGGAGCAGATTCTCCACCTAAGTGTCTGCAAAACGATCAGCAGCAGCTGCCCGACACTGAAGCACAAGTGGCAGGCAGTCTTACGTGTTGAGGCAACAGGTGCATCAGAAAAACTTAAAAGGAAAGGCTGGAAAGAAATGAGATATTCAGGGAAGGTTTGCAAAAGCTCCAAGTATTCCTGGAAATTGTATGTGCTGTGCACAGACTCCTGAAAGACCGGAGGAGGCCGACTCTCCCCACCGTGACCGACCTGAGGCCGCACAGCAGGAGGGGTCGGCTCGGGGGCCATGACACAGGCCCCGCACAGACGTGCAGAGGTCCTCAGAGAAGCGGGGAGGCTGGCTGGTGTGCCAGGAACATCTGTCCAGTCTCAACTGACCACTCCACTAACTTGGTCAGAGGCTCCTGACCACTCATGGCAAAGACCACAGATTTTATCCATTTCCTCCAGAAAGTTCACTAGACAGATATCAGCAATCAGTCTTAGGCAAGGGAGGAATCTGATGTTCAGAGTTGCCACAGAATATTATCTAAACTATCTAGTTTCAACAAAAAGATTATAAGACACACAAAGAAATTAAAAAGGAGAAAAGCAGTCATTAGACACTGTCCCCAAAGAGACCAAGACAATGGATTTGCCAGGAAGCCTTTAAGATCAGCTCATAAATATGCTCAGAGAAGTGAGCCGTGTCTAAGTAACTAAAGGAAAGTATGAAAATGAGGTCTCACCAAGTGGAGCATATAATTGAAGATACAGAAAGTGTTAAAAAGAAACAAATTCGGGAGTTGAAAAGTCAATAGATGAAATGAAAAATTTACTTGATGGTCTTAAGAGCATATTTAGCTGACAGGAGACACGAGCAAAGTTGAATATAAGTCAATGATGTTGTTCAGAGTAACATAAAGAAAGCAGAAGGAAGAAGATGGCCTAAGTCTTTGGGACCTGTGGGATATCCTGGAGCAGCACACACATCGTGGGGCACCGGAGGGAGATAGGGCAGAAGACTGGGAGAAATGATGGCTGAAAGCTTGTCAAATTTAACGAGAAGGATAAATCCACACATCGGAAGTTTAACAAACCCCAAGCAGGATAAACTCAGAGATATACACCCCTACAGACATAACTAAACTGTCAAAGACAAAAGAGCAAGAGAGCAGCAAGGGAGAGGTTGCTATTGAAGAAATTCTCTGTGAGGTTTAACAACTGATGTCCAGCAGAAAGCATGAGACCAAAAGGCAGGGAGACAACACATTCGAAGTGCTGAATGGAAACTGTCAACCAAAAATCTGTGTAACAAGCCTTAAAACAGAAGGAGACATTAAGACATGCTCAAATAAAAGTGTTACGAGTAGAGGAAATAATGTAAGGAAGCAGTTAAACTAACATTAAAAGACACCAGACAGCAATTCAAATCCAGAGAAGAACTATCACTGGTAAAGGTAATTACATAGTAAATATAAATGACATGATGTGTGTTTTTGATGTGTAGGTGTTTTGTTTTGTTTTGCTTATTTTTTTTATTGTAGTAATTATTCTACACATTGAAATAACTTCCTATGTGTAGGTTCCCCGTTCCTCAGATCTATGTCAGCACACCCTGCCCCCCACCACATCACCAGTGTCCTTCCCCAGTGTCCAGGGGGCTCTGCCACCATGTGCCCCCACACCCCCATCCCTGTCGGTCACCTCAGTTCTGCTGCAAATGTTTCAGGGTGGTTATGTTTCAACTTTTCCTTTGTTTTGTCTCTTCACATTCCACTTGCGAGTGAGGACATCTAGTCTCTGTCTTTCCTTTTTTGACTTGTTTCACTGAGCATCATCCCCTCTAGATCCATCCATGTGGATTCACATGATAGGGTTTCATCTCTTCTCAGGACTGTGCAGTGTCCATCATGTATATGAACCACATCTTTCTCCATCATTTGATGTTGGGCACTTAGGTAGTTTCCATTTCTTAGCTATAGTGAATAGGGCTACAGTAAACATGGGGATACATACATCTCTGCAGATGGGGGCTCCTGTATCTTTTGGGTGATGCCCAGAAGTGGAATGATGGGATCATATGGGATTTCCATCTTCAGTTTTTCGAGGAATCTCCAAACTGTTCTCCATAGGGGTAGCACCCATTTGCACTCCCACCAACATAGTACAAAAGTGTTCCTTTTTCTCCACATCCTCACCAGCATTTGTTGTGTCCAGACTTTTGGAGAATAGCCAGTCTTTCAGGTATCAGGTGATGTCTCATTGTTGTTTTAATTTGCATTTCCCTGATATCCAGTGAGTAGGAACACAATTTCATGTGCCTCTTCGCCATCTGTATGTCCTCTTCAGAGACCTGTCTCTCCAATCCCTCCTCCCATTTTTTGATTGGATTGCCTGTTCTTCTGTTGTTGAGTTTTATGACACGTAGTCTTGATGTTAGGTGTCCCAGAAGTTGGGGGGGTGGGTATCATGGTCCAAAAAGAGTGGGAAGAATGACCCAGAAATGTTATGAGTTTACAAAAAGTTTATTAGCAGCGCAGAGCGGGCTGATGCACTAAAGAAAAGCACCAGCCCCGGGGAAGTTATTTCCAGGAGATTGACATCTGTGTTGGTGGCAGGGTGCAGCTGCAGGTCTGGGGTTACCTAAGGAACGTAGAAGGCTTGGGTGGATCTCCAGTTGCTCCAGGTCAGCAAGATTTAGGGCGGTGCTGCTGCGTTTACTCAGTCAGGAGATGCTCAGTGGGACGATGGAGACAGAGAGTCTATTGAGAAATCCATTAAAATGTTGCTAAAAACATTAGTCAAAACAATATAATGAGGGTCCAAGGACATTATCAGGGAAGATTGAGACAGGGGCCAAGGGCCCAAGGATGTTATGCCTTCCTGGGAGTGCTTGTCCTGTCATTCGATGTGTATTTTTGTGTGTATCTCTTTTTTTGTATCTGATTTAAAATGAAACTCCACGAAGCAATGACTGTAAAACTGCTGATGTGCTTAAACTGTACAGAGTATATTTTGCTTGACAATAATAGCATGAAAATCAAAGGGAAATGAGTTCTATAGGAGCAAAATTTTTGCATACTGTTAAATTTTGTGTCTTTACTCTGGACCGCACTGTTAAAAATTAAGATGTGTGTTATAATCTACAGGGGAAATCTAAGAAAATAAATGTTTTGATCCAGTAAAGGAACTACAAGGAGATGAAAATGATACACTAGAAAATATGTACTAAACACAGCGGATAGAATAATGAAAGAATAGAGGAAGAAAATGCCTAAGAATTGTGGTAGGTCAGTAGCCAAGACATGGAAACAGCCGAAATGCCCATCGACAGATGATGGACGAAGAAGCTGTGGTCTATGCCCAGTGGAACCCATGCGGCTACTAAAAAAAAAAAAAGAAATGCATCCTTTGCAACAATCTGTGTGGAACGGGAGGGGATCATGTTAAGTGAAATAAGTTAGAAAGAAAAAGAAATTCAGGGTGCTTTCTTTCACTCGTATGTGGGATACAACAAAATGAAACAAATCAGCCGACGACCCCAGCAAAAACCCTCAGGACACAAGATGATGGCTGCCGGGGGGTGGGAGTAGGAGGGAAGGAAAGAGGGGAAGGTGATGGTGTGAATATAGACTGAGATGCAATGACAATATCCTAAAATGAATACAGCATTGTAACAAAGGAAATAATAAATATTACTATTTAAAAAGAAGAATTGTGGTAGGCAGAATAAAGACTCCAAAGATGCCCATGACCTAATCCTAGAATATTAGAAAGTGTTCTGTTACTTAAGGCCTGGAGGAATTGTGGGAGAAAATGGAATTAAGGTTGGTAATCAACTGGCCTTAAAATAGGAAAATTATTCTAGATCTTCCACTGGATTTAACAGAGTCACAATGGTCCTTAAAGGCACAAGAAAGAGGCATAAGAGCGAGAAAAGGATATGATCACAGCAGCAGAGATCAGAAGGACTAAATGTGAGCCCCACTGACCACTGCTGACTTCGAAGTCAGACGCCATGATCCAGAGAAGATGGAAAAGGCAGCGTCCTTGCCTGGAGCTCTCAGGAAGAATGTGACCTGCTAGCACCTCGATTTAGCCCAGCGAGACGCACTGTAGAGTCCGACCTGCGGACGGTGGGGTGATGCATTCGCATGACTTTCAGACGAGGCGTGTGGCCACGTGGCTCAACAGCAGTGGGCCGCCATGAGCAGACGGGCGGACACGAGTCCACCAGTACTGGCATTAAATCAGTCCTCCAGTCAGAGAGGAGACGGCACAAAGAGTCCCCGAGAGAAGGCAGTCCAGCAGCAAGGCCGGAATCGTCCAGAGCCTCCCTGGAAGAAGGCGCAGGACAGGACGCAGGTCAGTCCCGGAACCGAGGACTCGCAGGAGATGTCGTCCGCGCCGCACAGGGCACCGCGCTGCAGCAGCCACGCCTGTCGCCCGCGCGTGGACCTTGCCCGGGACACACCGCACGGTTCTGAAGATCTCCATAAACTGTCAGGACTGAAACCACACCGAGCACATACAATCAGTATCCGTAACGGAAAACAATCAAAGAATCAGCCTCAGAAGGGAGTCTGGGGAATTCACAAACGTGCAAACGGAACAGCACGCCCCTGACCGACAACTTGCCATCAAGCAGCCACAGAGAGCAAACCACAGAGCGAGCAAACAACCAGACGGAGTGAAAAGAAAACAAGACGCCAACACGGGTGGGACGTCGCGAAGGCGGGGCGGCAGGAAACGGGCAGAAGCGGAAGCCCCTGCCACAAAGAACAATTTCACAACACAGCCTGAACTTCCACCTTCAGAGGCTAAAATACAGAGGAAACAAAAGGCGACACAAAGAAAGGACACAGCGAGAACTTCACCAGAATGAGAGAAGCCAGCTACCAGATTCTGTTCTGACGCCCGTGGGCCCCAGGCTTGTGCTCCTCCCGCAGGACGCTGAGCCTCTCCGTGTCCTCCGCCGAGACCGTCCTGCAAAAGTCTACAAGAGCTGGCTGCTGACCGGTCACAGGCGGCGTTCAGATGTCCCCTCTCTCACCGGGACGTGCCCAGCTCCCTGGCGACGGCTGCCGTCCTTCTCACCTCGCCTCCCCTTCCTGCCTCCTGCTCCTCGCGTCGTGTCTCCCGCCAGCACACGCAGATCACGTTGTTGACAGAGCTCGCTGCTGTCGTCCACGCAGAAGCCAAGTTCATCAGACCAGGCACCGTCTCCCTCGCACGTACCCACCGAATGCAGATACGCGAAGGGCTGTTGGAGAATGAGCACCCGGGTGGCAAACAGCTCAGGTCTGCAGCAGGACCAGAAACAGACCAGCGCGCCCTGTGGCTACGCGCGGCGACGTCTCCGGCCTGGTGCTGAGTAAAACAAAGCTGTCCAAACGCCAGCACAGATGCTTTAAGACACGTGAGTTATGCGGCACACTGCTTATTAGACGCATGTGGAAATGTCGAATCCATAGGAGTGAAAGCAACAGGTTCAGACAGCGGTGACCTCGGGGACAGAGCGATCTCGTATTGGAAAAGGAATATTCATGAGTACAGATGCAGGATTTTCTTTTCTAAGTCGCTGAAAAAATCATGGATGTATATTTGATGATTCTTTTTACATGCCTTAGACTCTGAGGAACTTTTATTTTCTAAACTTAAATTGTTCTGAGAAAAATTAATCGCATACCTTTTTGTACTATCATAGTATTTGGACTCTTTCTCCTTAATGCATTTAATCACTGATTTTAGGTAAATATTTTTTGCTAATGATAAAGGCTCTATGTGGTTTAATCCTTCATTAAAAAGTATACCAACATATTATGTTGGCCATTTATTAATAGATACTTTTTATAATTGAGTTGGCAGGTTGGTGAGGACAGAATCACAACTATGTAATTAATCAAAAGCTTAAGTTTCATGAACACTTTAAACTACAAATTGCGCTCTGAAATATCCTTCTTCAGAATAGCTTGCATTTCGATCACAATCCTCTGAAATTGCTGACTCTCCCGACAGCGTCCACGTCAGAGGCATCGAGGCAGGGAGAGGACGACAGTCTCTGGAGCAGGCTGGGCTCGAGCTGAAGGGTAAGCCGGGAAAACTTCACCTCCAGGCGGCCTGTCTTGGGGTCTGCACGCGTCCCTCCCCATCCTCTCTCAAGCGTTCTGCCCACCCTTCCCCTTTGTCTTGAAAACTGAGAAGACACAAAGGGAACTTCTGCGCAGGAACACAGAAGAGAGCGTCCAAGCACGAAGACTCACCTGAGCTCTGTCTTCCCACGCCCCCCACCCGCTTTCTCGGGGGGTCATGTAACCTGGGACCCCGTCATTCCCTTGTTTGACATCACCCTCCTTACACCTCATTTCTACCCCCATCAAAGGCGAGGTGAACGGATTTAAGAAGAACACTCAGAACGTCATCTCGTCGGAGGCACCGAGGTGCGGACAGACAGACACAGGGCCGAGGTGGGACTGGCGCGCAGGCCTGGCCCACGAACCTGGCCCACGGCGTGTGCCTGCTTCTCTGTGATGTGAAGAATGAACTCAGGTCTGGAACATAAAAGAGAGACGCAGAGAATGAGCAGAATGCCTTACAATACCTAGCGTTTACCTTTCCTGGAGGACAAGTGACAGAGCAGCATATTCGATGGTAAGGTCCAGGGGCCTGGCAGACAGAGAAATTTACTTGTATTTTAGAGTGAATGATGTTCGGTGTATTACCTGCCCTGGAGAAAGCATCCCCTTAAACAAGTCTGATACTTTACAGTGTTTCTAATTATTCTAGTCACAGGGAGTGCCTTCTCACAGCACCCCCGGGAATTACACCGCTACTATGCTGGGATAAAACAGCACCCGGAGCAGGACGGCCCCTCTCCTTGGTCAGGACACCTGCTTTCCAGAACTATGAGGCCAGAGCCTCTGCTCCATCACTGAACCCAGCTCCCCCAGAGCTGTGACCCAGCAGGTCCGGTCCCCTGATTACTCAAGACTAAGTGCGTCCCCGGGACAAGCAGGCGGGTGAGAAGTGTGTCTGCAGGGGAAGGCAGCCATGCAGCTGCGGCTGTCTCCACAGCTCCTCCCGCCACGACGCCCGTCCTGAAGGATGCCGGGTCCCCGCTTCCCCGGGGCCTGCAGCGCCCGCTGCACAGACCGCCCACAGCTTGCCCGGACCCTTCCCTCCAGAGCCCGCACACTGTCAAATCTCCACTCTGCCCGGGCAGGAGGGGAAAGGGGGGATCATGAGTGACCTGTGTCTTCAGCTTTTTCCTTGGCATTTTGGGAACCAAAACAAGATCTTAGAAAACAGGTGCAGCTCCTCCTAAGAGTCGGGTCATGGTCACTGTCAGCACTGACTGTGCAGAAGGCCCCTTCCTTCCAGCCCGCGAGCAGCCTGTGGCTGACGGGACAAAGCCTCAGGGTCCCCGGGGCTGTCAGTGCTGTCAACCCTGCAGGCCCCTCCCCTCCCTCGCCACCCCCGGGGGCCCCTTGCGACTGTCCCTTTTGCTGACTCCTCAGGTGAGCTCCCGGTAAAGCTTCTTGTCTGATTTTTGTCTGGGTTCCAGCTGACTTCTGCTCCTGGAGCCCAGGCCCATCCGTGTGGTACCGTTATTCACGGCAGCCATAAACCCCGTGCGGGGACCGGATCCTCACAGGCCGCGCCGTCGCCATCTCCGAGCCTCGCGGACACAGCCAGGCCAGCCCGTCACCCTTCACGTCCGCACGAAAAGGAGTTGCTAGAATCTTCACGGGTTTTCAACAAAAACTTCTTTTTATTTCAATGTCAAGTTTCCCATCATCAACATTTTAAGTAGCTCAGGGTTTATCCTCTCAGCTATTTGTTATAAAGGGTTTTGCCCCTTAAGAGCAAATGTTTTCAGAGAGAGCATGATGAGAACACGGTTCTTTCCTCACTTTGCCTCATTCTCAAGTGTTGGCCGATAGTAAACGCTCCTAGAGAGAGATTAGACTTTTTTTGTTTTGTTTTCTCCCTGTGATGTTTCTTCTTCTAAGTCTTCAGGCGTCCGCCCGCAGGAGCACCCAGCGTGCACACAGAGCGTTTTACGAGATGAATTCCAAAGCAGCGGCAAATGCGATTATCAGCGAGTAATGAAATCGAGAGAGAGAAATATGGATCTGTAGCCGCTGCTCGGGACTCAGAAATCTAATCATCAGAACTGAAGTGATGCGGACACGTCTCAGCGAGGCCGTGAGCGTCCCCTGGAGGTCTCGGCCGTGAGTATTCAGGACAGGTCACGCCAGCACCTGCACCTGCCCTTTTTCCGGTCCGACGTGCTGGGAGAACCCAACCTGTTCTCTTCCTGCCGAAACTGTGGAAAGATGGCAAGTCGCTGCTATCTCTCTTCTTACCCGTCTTCTGTGGCGGTTCTCTGGCTTACGGAGAGCTCGATGAGCTATTTCAAAAGCAAACTCTTAAAAGGCACCAGTCGTCCCATCACGATGTCTAGTGTGTACCATCCCCGACAGGCTACACCATAAATATTTTAACATGAAAACTTATTTGTAAACAGTCTTTAAGCTCTACGTGACCCTCTGAAGATATTGTGTCATTTTTCAGATCATTTTACAGCTAGAACATCTTATTTTACTCATACAACTCTACATATAACTAAAGCTAATTATGAGTGGATAATTTAAATTCTTGGTTAAATCTCCTTCTAAAGTAATTCTCATTTCTTATATTAGCCAAGGTGGGGTCTTTTGGTGGAATATGAGTGGTTGTGCTGGGAAAGGGAGCCCCCGTCATGACAGGCAGGGACCCGGGGGACGTGGGAAGGAGCCACTCTGATTCTGCCAGGAAAAGAGCCAGGGGAGGACAGAACCCTGTGACAGATGAAACAAAGAACTTGGATGGGTCAAGAATTTCGGGGAAAGGGTGAGTCTTTGTAAAGAGGGTGCCTGTTTCTCGGGGAGCAGGAGGAAGGAAGAAGGTGGGTCGCAACTCGGTGTGGAGGGGAGAGAGTGGAGGTGATTTACTGTAAATGACCTTGAGCTCCTTCTAAAATTCTCCTGAGTCCCGGCAAGGAGCAGAGGGACGGCTAGAGGGGTTTGGGAGAAGGGAGGCTGCAGGTGCTCGGCAGACAGACCGTGCAGAAGGCCCAGCTGCAGCAGAGAGTGCGACTGAGGCTTTACCTCTGATGAAGGCACCCAGAGCAGACGGGACTGTCGCCCAAGATGACGGGTGACCGTGCACGCTTGCAGTGGGAAGGACGAAGGCGCGAGGCGCACCGGTGTGTGCCGCTCACTGCGGGCCTTGCTAACACGAGGGGAGGAAGGGAGCAGTGCAGTGAACACACGCCTGCGAGCACACGCGCGCACGCACACTCATACCCGTGCGCGGTGAGTGTCTCCGCGCTCTCAGCTCATCGTCAAGACGGCAATAGCCTGCTGCTTGGACTTCGCTTGAGAACAGCTATGAAGATGTGTCAACAGTCTTCAGAGTCGGTGTCCGTCCGGAGAGAGGCACTGCCTTTAAAGGGAGGCTTCTGGAAAGACAGCTGCGGGCGGTACTGGGAAATCACTAACCTCGACGCAGTTGCAGCTCCTCTCCTGCCTCGTGCTTTCCGTCCCGGCGTCGGCGCTCGGCGCTCCCAGCCGCCAGCGTCCAGGCTCTTCCTCGGGCCGCCGCCCCCGAGGTCACGGACTGAGGAGCTCAGACCCGATGTCAGCACATGAAGGGGCTGTTTCAGAGCAGACGGTCTGGCCTCCAGCCCCTCGGCCTGGGACCCACTGGTGACCGTGCGAGTGAACGTCGCCGCATCCAAACACCCAGTGGGAACTCAATGTTCCGCTGCAGGACGGCAGTGCGTCTGCAAAGTCCGTGAAGACGAACTTTTCAAAAAGGAGAGAAGAAAAGGCAAACGGAATCAGAGGCCACAAAGTCCTTAGTGTTCATGAAGAATTTTTTTTTAAAGAGGAAAGAAGGAAGAAGAAACGTTTTCATGTGCTTGTTTTATTTTGGATTTTCCGCCAGTCAAGGCCACACCCCCGGGTCCCTGAGCTGTCCCAGCCCCTCTCCCCCTCCTCCCTGCCCCAGGCCCTCTCTCTCTCCCTTATTTCCTTCTATCACATTGACTTTGATGGTATTTATGCACATTGTTGTTCCTTCCTCTCTGTCAAAGCTTTTCCAACACCCTTCAGCGAGCGTCCTATTTTATTGCAATGTCTGATCGTCCCCCGTTTACACTTGACACAATCTTTCATGTCACACAGTTCTCACTCACCCACGTAACCTGGTGCCTGGGCGCCCTCAGGACCGCTCTCTCTGGGAGTGATGCTTCTTCCTTCCTTCTTTTCAAGTAGAAATGTCCACTCTCGGTTCCCCGGTCCCCAAGCTTCTCCGCCGCCTGGGTTGCTCCCCCTTTCTTCCTCCGCTTTGACCGGCATCTCCACAGCACCCACCTTCACCCCAGGGGCTGGGTCTTCTCCTGTCACTAAGGAGCCCCTCGCAAGCATTCTCTGGCTTCGTGCTTCCACAGACTTGTTCTCAGACTCTTTCTCATCTTCTTGTTATTTTCTGCGTAAAAGTCCTGTGTATTTTGTTTTCTGTCATCTTGCTTAAAAGAAAATGAAGAGCTAAAGCAGTGGTTTGCAATTTCGAGTGCCCCCTTTTTTCTCTAAACCTGGTGGTCACATTTCAAAAGCAGTTGCCAAAAGAAAGTCGCAAGTTCTTTCCGGGAGCGCTGTCTTTCCTCAGGCCAGCTGGCACTCCCGTCATCCCGGTGAAAACCACAGCAAAGCCATTCCCTCCCCTTGGAGGTCACGCAGTCTAAGTTTTGTGTCGGTTATGTTTGTCCAAGGGTAGGGTTAATAATAATTTCTAGGAACACTGTCCATGCCAAAAGTTGAAGGCCAGGCTTTGAAAGAGCAGCTAGTTCTGAGTTCATCCACTGACCTCACACTGTGCCAGGATTTCCCCAGTGCCATATGGACACGCAAACCCAGCCCTCCCACGAGCAGGCGCCCGAGGGGCTCACCCAAAGGGAGCCAGACTGGAGCGTCCTGGACTGAGGCGGCCCCAGGTGTTCCAGCCTCGGTTCACGTTCCCAAGCCTTCCTCCTGGAGAACTTGCAGCCTTTTTCAGCAGAAGAGTCAGGACTGTGTCAGATGTTGTCCTGTGTCTTAGTAGGAAGAGACTGACGGGCAGGACATCTCTGGCAGTGCAGGCGGACCAGCGAGGCCATCTGCGGCCTTCAGGTCGTGCTCAGTGCGGGCCGGTCACCGAGCCCACCGTCAAGGCTGAGCCTGGTCCTGTTCTCACGCTGCCCTCCAGGCACGAAGTCCCGCCATCCCCTTAGGCAGAGTTTGTTTTTCTCCCGCGACAGGTGCCCTTGGAGCAGAGGTCAGCGTCGCTGTGGCGACAACATTTTAGGGCGCCCAGAGAAGGATGTGTTGGCCACATCTGTCGCGAGAACAGTTCGATCTCCTCTGCTCTGGGTCGTTTATGCTCTGTCTCTCCTTACTCTATCGACTCTCAGAATGTAAATTGAAACTCTTAAACAAAGACCACTTCTCCATATCCAGACAAGCCTTGTGAAAATCCTGGACAATAAAACACCACGATCTTTATGGTGTATGTCTGAGTGCTTCTCTCTTTGAAATTTGTCTTTAAAAAGAGGGTCAAAAGGCCTCAGTTAAGTTAGAGGTTAGTCTGGTCTTCAGGAAAGATCAGTCCTCCTTGCTCTCAAGAGCTTCTGTTTCCTGCTTTCTTTAGGCCATTTTTTTTAATAGAAGGATTTTATTTATTTTTAGGTAGTTGTTCAAACTGGTTGTTCCCCCACCGGGCATGGGACCCGAACCCAGGGGTGTGTGGCCTGCATCCTTCAGAGGTGATTGACCCAACCACTGCTCCACAGGGCGCACCCTTTAGGCTTTTAACAAATCACTCTGGGGAAGCAAATTTAAAAATTTCCATCAGTCCCCAGCCATTTTGACTTCTTAAAACTTCCCTGAAAAACAAACACTTGTATCTTCATATGCTCAAGGGTACAATTCATTCAGTCAGAATATCTAAGAAGGTCAATACCAAAAATTAGCATAACTTATTTGAAAGAGCATTAAGAGGAAAAAATACTTGAGAGGTGAAATGGTGTCGAATTGATCTTAAATATTTATTTCCTTCAAAGCCAGCTGGAAGACAAACACCAGAATCTGCCTGTTCTGGCCTTTTTAATCCTCGCTCTTCATCAGTCAGGCTCGGAAGACCTAGCCCTATGCCTGTTCATAGAAGCAAGACCCACCCTAAGCAGGGGTGAGGGCGAAGGGTGTGTTTGGCGCTGCTCCAGAAACTCTGAGGGTGACACTCAACCAGACTCAGTAACTGTTACTCCAGGTTACCTGGTGTCCCATCAGCCATTCTCCAGGTGACTTCTCTACACAGCCCGAGCCTCAGGGTCCAAACTCATCACCCACAGGAGCCCACTCACCTGTATTAATGCATGTATGGACTCATCCAGGGGCACTCGCCGCGCTTACTCTGTGCCCAGTGCCAGACTCTCTGCTGTAATGGAAACAGGAACAATCGCGGTGTCTAACCCGGTGATGGAAGTCTAAACAGATGATCGAACATCCTCGATGGCCTTGCCTGGGTGACGTTCTACTGTCACAGACCCACTGTGTGCTGCCTGGGTGACCTTTGCCCCCAACTTCCACTCATCCGCCTGCCAAGCAGATCCTCTCTGGGGTGACGGACGTCAGGAAGCGCTGGAACCCAGCAGAATAGAGAACCCTCGCTGATTCGGCCTGCCCGGGGCGTGTGTCCTCCCGGGAGCCACGAAACTTCAGCAGTCTCGGGAGCAGTGATTCCTGATCGCAGGCTGGCTGGTAGGCGGGGACAGCCCAGCAGAGGCGCGGAGCCGTCCACGCAGGGCTCTGTCTCACACATTCTCCTCCGGCCGCACCCGTTCCTGCGCCTGGTCTCCTGCCCCTTCCAGGGTCCCCATGCCTTCATGAACTTCGCTGCTAACCCCGGCATGCTCATTCAGGCAGGCCAAATTTCTGGGCAAGACACACATTCGAAACTGTTTCTCACCCTTCTCCTCGTAATGCTTCAGCTGGACCTTCGTCAGGGCGTCTTCTACGCTGTGTTGTCGCATCACCAACTATGAGGACGCGGAGCTAGAGCGCTAACACGTACTGTGTGACGTGCTGATGAGAACCGAAACGGCGTTTCCACTCTGGAGAGCGAGGATTATCGTCTGACCCAGAAATTCCACTCCTAGACGCCTGTCCAACAGAAAGCCGACATTCACGCAAAGACCAAGAATGTTAATCGAAGCATGATTCGCAAGAATCCTAAAGTGGAAATTATCTGACTAGCCATCAACACGCACACGAAGAAACCAAATAGATGCGCCCACACAGTGCAGTGTGTCCCGAAATAATAAAACGGCAGAGGTACTGGCGCGACTACAGGTGGAAGACAGCTCGGCAGGGAGAGGAGTCAGTGCGGCGACCCAGGGACTCGCTCCACTCGTATGGGATGTCCAGAGAAGGCCAAGCGTCGGAGACAGGTCATCCCGCGACGGCCAGCGGCTGGGCGAAGGAACTGGGGGAGCTACAAGGACAGGCGTGGACCTCGGGGGCGATAGAAATGTTTTGAAACTGAATTGTGGTGATGATCACACAATGACAAATTTACTAAACACATTCAGTGATACACACACTGGGCACATTCATGGTATTTCAACTACACCCCATTAATTAATTAAGTCTGTTTAATACACCCAAATACTTTGCTACCAGTTTCCTATTCAGTTTTTTGCTGCTATTAAAACTTAAGATCTAATGAGCTCGATAAAATTGACTTGAGAACAAGCAGGAAAATATTTGTGCTGAAAACAAAGCTCCCGCCGAAACTGTGAATGATTCAGAAGAGAATGATAAGTGTCTGGTGGGTAGGGGTCAAAATGCAAAAGAAACTTCAGTTTAGGTCACTATCTTTTAGGAAACTAAGAAGATATTTGGAAACCTTCCCCAGTGAATAAATTCTTAGTTATTTCTTACCATGCACCAGGCAGTGTTATGTATTTCCAGCGAGTTTCCTTATTAATTCACAACGCCACGAGGCATTGAAAATGTGTCCTTTATCCCCGAGGAAAGTGAGACTCAGAGAGGTCATCCACCTTCCTGAAACTTAGTCACAGCAAAGCAGAGCCTCAGATCAAATCCAGCCTCACTCCAGAGGCGACTGAGGCCCATGGCGTCAATGGTACCATCTCTACATTCAGTCACATGGCCCATCTTCCCGTCCCCGTGCCCAGGGCAACGAAAGGCTCTTAGAAAGTAACCAAGAAATGCTTGTCAAGTGGATTTCACTCTGCATACATATGGAGCTCATTATGCTGTGTTCTTAGTGATCATTTGGAAATAGGCTGAAATTAACCATAATTTTTTCTGATGGTACATGGTTATTCCAGTCTCAGTTATTAGCACTAATGGAAGTCTTTTATAATATAGGCCCTCTGGAAGTTCTGTTTTGTCACTGAAAAAGCAATGTTCTGGATTTAGAGCCTAACTAAACCCTACTCTCTTAGGAGATTAGCCTTTTCAATTTAGGAAATCATAGTTATGTCATCTTTCACAAACCCCAGATCCACATTTCTCGAATTCTGTTGCTCATGTCCCCTGGCTGTGCGGAGAGACGATCAAACCCTCTTTGCTAAACAGCCTCCTCTTCCTCATTTTCTTATTTCTGTTAACAGCAACAAAACGATACTCCTGTTAGTTAGACACAGGAATCTGATAGCCCGGTCCAGCAAATGTCTGGTTCTTACTATTTCCACATCACAGGTCTCAGACCACCTCGTCCGATTCCGCGCATCACTCTGTCTCATATCAATGAGCTCCTATCACCAAAGAATAATGATCCCTGGCCTCAGTTTTGTCATCCCTGGAGGATCTCCCTAGGGAAACGCTCATCATATCATGGCAGCTCCAACTCCATTGCTTCTGAAGTCAGCAGGTCATAACTCAAAATGAAGCCAGAACGCAGACCATGGAACCAACACATGATCACAAGTCAAATGCCAAGTGTCAAAGAACACACACCCTGTGTTGTGTGTCTGGTCCCGCTTTGTGATTGCTGTCATTTTGTGCCTGGGGTGGTTTTCGTTGTGCTGGGGAAGGGTAGGAAGCTTCGACTCAAGCTGTTGGATTGTGAACTAGCTCTGAATGACAGAAAACATGACAAAGTAGGAGTCAGTGATCAGAAATGAGTTGGGAATAGCTGCTTGGGGTAAGTTGTAGAGGCTGTTAAGTAACATGCTAGAGAATCTGGATTTGTTTCTCTATAATACAGGTCATAAAAATGTAAGTTAGAGATTATGTAAAATCTTTAGTAGCTCTTATTGATTATTTTATATATAAAACTCATTCTCACTTAAAAAGTTATCATTTTACCCCAGAGAACTTGAAATCAAACTGTGTAGAGAAGTTAAACTTCAGGATCAATATTTAAGACACTTCAGTAAACACAAAGCTCTGACTTTAATAAGATTTAACAATTACAAAGTCCGGTTGTCTAGCTTGTGTGCACGTACACTGCCCACAGCGACGCAACACAAAATCTACTTGGTGGTTTGGGGTTTTTTTTGCTTTTTTGTTTTGTTTTGCTTTGTTTTGCTATAGACCTAGTAAATGATTGATTATTTATTGCTACAAGGGAAAACATGGTAAGCAAACAGTGACAATTATCTGAACTCCTGATCTTGCTGATCTGCTCATATACATTGAATGAGGGGAATAAAAACTAGAACTTAGAATGCCAGAATTTCAAAAATGCCTTTTATGAATTCTGTCATTTGCTACAAACTCACAAGCTAAAGAAAACAAGTCTTTCTTACCTACTTTACTAGTGAGACAAAGGCCAGTGCTGTTTGCTTGAAAGTGTAAAAATAAAGCTGCAAATCACTTAGTTCCAGACTGGTATGTTTATGCCAAGGACATATATGGGAGTGAGGAGGCACACGTCACAGAAATTTAATAAATATACATTGAATGACGATCTGCTTTTGTTATCACAGTTTCATCCAAATCCAATGTAGTTACATGCACCTGCCACGTGAGAAGATTTTTACAAACAATGAAAGTGGCTCAGATCAGGCACAGTAGTGTCAGGGTTCAATGGGAAATCTTGAAATCGCATTGCAAATCCAAGATTAACAATGTCCCATAAAATCGTAATCAGATTCCTATCATAATAAGAAAAGCATAAACACTTGGAAAAAGTGCTCAGGAGAGTTCTCATACAGCAGACCCTGCAGGGTGATGGTCCTCCTTTCTCCTTTGTGACCTAGACTAGAGGACCCTTCACATCACAAGGATGTGTTTTAGAAAGCTGTTAACAGTTTCCAGTGTTTATACTTTGTCTACAATATATCTGTATAAAATATCATCTGGATCTACAGTGAATCTTCTAGAGCTTTTGCTCTCGATGCGCTAAGCTTCTGCATATGTTAATTCCCACTTGGGCACAAAGAATTCTTTCTCCTGCCAAATATTTGCTACCAAATTCTCTTTATTTCCCAGTCTCCTGGACACATCCCTCTTAAACTGAAAAATCTGAGAAACTATGGAGGAATGCCAATGGCCACCTTAGAGGAATCATGACAATTAATAAAATAATTGCAGAGCACTTGAACATCCCAAAGAAAAGTGCTGCTGTAAATGCCAAGTCTTACCATCCCAAAGTGACAACACTCAATGCTTTATAAGAAACAAAACTACGATGTACATGTTCCCATAAAACCCAGCTGATTGCTCCTATCAAGTTTATTCTTTACGACTGAGTTACATCCCTGCATTGAGAATTTACCGCCTGACGGTCTCATTGGACAGACTATACTAGCACGTGTCACCATAAGGATGTCCTAGCTAGGTTGTACATAGATGGGCGACAAGCTTTCAGAAGCACTACGCCCATTTATGAGGACAGGAATGGAGCAGATGCTATCTATGACCCATCAGCTTCGGGTCTGCAGTCCTGGAGAGTCAAAGAGCCACAATCTGTGGATAAAATGACGGAAGGTGGCCCTTCTGTCATCCATCAACCCTGACCATTGAACACTGGGAAGGCCCGAGTCTTCTCTTTTGGCACAAAAACATTTGTAATTTCAGAAAACGAATAAATCACTTTTATTTTCCTTCAAAACGCCGAGACTATCACCACACCCCCTCTTCTAGCCAGGTATCACCTAAAAAAGGAAGAGGCCCCACTTACAAAGTAGCTGTGTCCTCCATTTATCTAGAAAGAGAAACTCTGGAATGACCTACCAAAAGCTGTCCCTTCAAAGGGGCAATCTATCCGCGACATACTTGACAAATACTAACGAGGGAAGTTTGACGGTAGCTGCAAATGAACGCATTAGGGGATGTTCCCGACCCTCAAGCACTGGTTTCCAATGACGGCTTGGGGGCACCAAAGCGGAAGCAATGAGAGTCCTAATCCCCATCAGGCCCTCTGAGGACAGCTTTTTCTTCATCTGGGTTTAGACAGTGTCCCTGGCTTCCAACACCTCTGCACGGTGAAGAGTACCTTGTAAAGATGCAGGCGCTGCACACTTGCCCACTCTTCGCAGTCACACCCAAACCCTGCAGCTAGCCTAGGAGGTTCTACAATTGCAAGCTTGGTTCTCAAAGCGAACTTCAGGGGAATAAGGCTCCACCCAAACTCAGGGACGGAGTTATCTTCCCACTTCAGTTCTATCTTTACTATTTCTTCCTCACTAGTATTTCCCCACTGCTTGGGCTCCACTCCACAGTCAAAGCTTAGATTCCATTTGTGACACTGTTCTCTTGTTACAGCTCTCCCAGCTGACAAAAGCCAATAGCGTGCTCTTTTGGAAGTATTATAGGCATATACACAAGATTTAGGTTGCAAATAATTAGGGAAGTTTGTATCTTATCAGCCCTCGAGAGATAAAGGGGTACAAATTAAGGAGGGAGTGACAAGCAGGAAATCAATGGCAATTGTAAATTCTCCACAAAGACAGAATATGCATAAGATCGACGTGCAAAGAATTAGAGAGGTTAGTGTCTGTTGGCTCCGTGGTAATCGTGTCTGCTACAGTGGCGGGCAGGTCCCTCCTCCTGTTTCTGCATCCCAAGGATTTTCATGGCAGCGGGAAAATGGCGGCCGGTTTGTCTCCTACACTCTGAGTCACTTAGGCAGGGAATCTCTTTTAGAGAAATCCTACATATAGTGGAATTTTAGTCCTTCTTTATAGCCCCAGTGTTTTGAACCCACATCTTTTAGAGTTGACTCTGTGTTTTGGTTACTTGTTGACATGTGTTTTCCCATTAGATTGTCACTCCCTTGAGCAAAGGGACTGTGGAAGCTCTCAGTTAAAGGCAGAGCGGTAGGGAGAAGAATCAGGCATCTCTGAAGTTCAAAGTGAAGGAGTTAATGCAGTGTCACAGTGTGAGTTGTCTGTAGCAATTTATCCAATAAAATCAGGTCATTCACATTTTTCTGGTAGCCTCATCAAAAAAGTAAGGAGAAACTGATGGAATTCATGGCAGTACTATATTTATTTAAACCATATCCAAAATAAAATGTCAACACATGATCAATATGAAACATTTATGATGTTTCACATTATTTTTTCGATCTTTGAAATCCAATGTGTATTTTGCACATATAAAAGATCTCAGTTGAGTCACTACATTTTCATCAGAAAAAGGTGGTCTGCATTTATGCTTCACAAAATTTACAGCTGAAAATGGAATCACATAGTCAAGTTGTTCTAAACACAAAAGTTTTCCCACTGAATTGAGGACAAAATATATTTCCTTGAATATTCATTCCCACATTGACAAAACTGTTTTATCTTTTCTTAAATGATGGCTTGACTTTGAAGTGAAAGCTTACTGGTTTCAACGTGCTGCGGTCTCAAGGTAAGCACATTTGCTAATCCTCCTGTCACCTCACTGACCAGGAAATTCAAGAACAGTTGTCGAAGTTGAACATCAACTCAAAAGAATCACTATCAGCAAACCATTTTCACATTTTTCTTACAGTTTCTGCATTATATAATCACCAGTGACATTTAAAATATCTTGATAGTGATTCTTAAAAGTGTATAAATATCTTCATTATTGTTTTGCAGAATGAACCCTTTTAGTTCAGCAGACGTGTCGACGTATCACACTCAGGAGCTGCCTTTCCTTGGAATATTACTCACATGCAGTGTGGCTTCAGCGAGAGTCTATAAATCAAACTGCCCTGTTTAGCTCCAAGGTCATGAGTTGCAATTAACAGCACAACGAATCTCTTAAAATCGCCTTTACTCCTCAACTAATGACCATTGGCAAAGAATTCAAGATCATCAGATTCCTCACTGATAGGACAAGGCGCCCCCAGAAAGGCCTGGGTGACGCCACGCTGTGCTAGGAGCTCTGTGTGTGTGGCATGTGGGCGGGAATCCCCACTGGCCTTTGTGGCATGTTTCCCAGTGGCTGCCCTGGGCGCTTTCCTCGGTCTCTTCTGATAAGGATCCTCACTGAATTTCTAAGTGGACTCTTTGCCTCTCGCTCTCAGCAGGGCCATGACCAGCCCTCCTATAAATCGTCCAGAATCTTTCCCCAGGGCTGGCTTCTTCCTTTTCAGTCAGCCTGCTTTGAATTCCAAAATAAACTCTTTTGGGGTATTTAAAGATTTTCTCTGGGTCACTCCTTTCCATGCTCCCAAACCAAACCCCAAATCCCCCCAAATTTTCAGGGGAAACTAACACTCATCTTGTATTTCTTTCAACCTTTCCCCAAACTGACAATGATTCATAGTGTAACCCAGATACACTGAACACGTGTCCTAAGGAACATTTGGAAGAATCTGCTTCAGAAAACTGAACACACATATATCACAGAACAGAATCAACAAATAAAAAAATTCCAATGAACTAAAGTATTGTCATCATTTAGAAATTAATGTTTTCATATTTACTTTAAATTCTGTGGATCCATGAAAGAATCAAAAATATCTGCTCCATGCACCAGTGAATGAATATCTCTTCATATCTTTGGCAGCCCTGTGACTAAACACAGCCCTGAGACAGTGTCTCATTAATGTAAACCAACTGAAACAAAAGTATTCCAATGATATTTAACTGATCATTAATATTCTTAGAAAACTCATCTTAAGAAACACCTTTTCGGTGGCTTAGTTGTAGATATTTGGCTTGCTTTAAAATAGCTTTTTCAGGACTTTCTCTAGATTGTGCAACAAAATTCCATTTTCCAAAATAATAGCTATGTTTATGTTTCTTCATTTAAAGCTTTTTTTGGTCCAAAAATACTAGCCATTTAACAGCAGGCCATAGTTATAATCTCAGATTTTGCTTAAAATTTTGATCATTCTGTTTTGATTGGATTATTAATTCTATTTTAGCTAATCTTTTGACCTTTTACTATTGAGAAGAAAGTGCTTATCAAGTTCACTATGTATCTGCTGAAAATACCTCTTAATATTATCTACTTTATTGTTCAAGATATGATTGAAATGGAAAACATAAGCACGTTAAATATCGGACAATGGCAGGTCGAGATGCCCTAGGGACGCTCTGCTACTTGTTTGCTCTTAGGAGAGTTTATATAAATATTATTATTTCTGTGCTGCCAGAGTGAGACACGACCACACAAATATTAGATGCAAGTTACTCACAGGCCTTATTACTCAAGGTTCCTGACGCCTGGGTTCAGCTAAGAGGGGCCGTGGCGATCTCCTCTGAACAGCGGCTGCGGCGATGAGTTCAACCGGCGAAGAGCTGAGCGTCCGACGGGACACCGGCCGCAGGGCCTTCCAGCCGCTCACGTG
>RJWH01006294.1:0-57553 GCA_004363575.1 Solenodon paradoxus
GACAGGAGGCCATGAAAACTTTCCGAGTCACCCCAAACACTAGCTGCACAGGGTGGGAAGAGCCAGCGTCTGTTTTCAAGGTGGTTCCACACGGGGCACGCTCAGCGGTTCAGGGGAACCAAGTCCTGGAATTGCAGAGAATCCCGGGGAGACAGGAGGATGAGACAGGAAGCAACAGGAGGCACTTTACACCCAGTCACCTTTTATTTTAAGGAAGGCGCAGCAGGAATGAAGGCCAGCAGGCCGGTGGGAGAAACGAGGAGGAAGCACTTTATTTGCATTTAGTAGTTCACACTGGTGTTACCCGGGCCCAGGTCTTGAACCGGGGACCTTGGGATGGTGGCCTGCTCTCGGGTGTGCCAGACCGCTCGGCCACCAGGGGCCGCCCAGATCCAGTCGCCACGAGGAGATTTTAAATGCTCGGCGCGAAGAGGCAGGAGCGTGTCGGCGCCGCCCTCGGGTCCAGCCACTGGGCTGGGCTGACCCATGTTCCCCTCCCTCCTTCCTCACCAGTTGAAACTTTAACGCCTTTACCACTCACGCTACCACTTCCGTGGGTTTGTGTGTGTTAACGGACATTCTTTTTAAGAGCAGTTTTAAGTTTCCAGAAAAATTAAGCTGAAAGTTCTTCATCCTCCCTCCCCTCAACTTTCAGTATCGCTTTCGCAAGGCGCGCGTCTTCGGTGACGAAATGCATTAAAAATAAAGCTCTCGTTACAAGAGGACACTTAACTTTGTGTGGCCACAGATTTGACTCGTTGTGGCGATCATTTCCAATAAAGACAAATAACAAATGTCAATGGTGATCTGTGACACTAATATAATGCTGTGTCAATTATTCCTCAAAAATAACACCTCAAAAGAATTTTCCACTGTGTAGCCACCTCCGCCATCACAGGTACCTCAAATGTCACCGTGTGGAACAGGGCGCCCCAGCACTGACCCCAAATCCCAGGGAAACTATGATTGCAAAGGGCTCTTGCTTGACTCGCATTATAACAGACGCTAAGAAACCTGGCTTCCTAGCTGCGGTTAATCCTTTTCTTCCCCCTGAAAAAGATTTAAACAACTTAGAAATGCCTTAGAAATGGCTTAGAAATGCCAAGTACCATGAGCTCCGTGTGGAAGCCAGGAGGGACTGTGGGCTGAGCCGGCTGCTGAGACAGGGGCCCCCCTGGGTTTTCTGAAGCGTGTGGGCACGGCCGCCGTGGGGAATAATCACTGCCCTCCTGACTGGCTTCACATCGACTCCACGGCAAGAAGTGAGCCCTGAAGCCCTGTCGGAGACACCGCCCCGTTACGTACGCAACCCCCGGCCCGAAAGGGCAGTTTGCAGCCTGTTCTCAGGGCTGACCTAGGAGACGGGGGAGGCAGTGTCCCCACTCACACCCTGAATCTCTGCTGAGCGAGGGGCTCTGCTGACCCCTACGGAGGTCAGGGGAACAAGCCTGCGTTCCCGAGCCCGAGAACAAGACCGTGAGCTGCACCCTCGAGCTGGGCCCCAGCAGTGTCCTCCGAGCCAGAGCATTGACATGGCCTAGGACCTGGCAGCCGGCCCCAGGACCCAGAATCAGAACGCTCACATGGTCAGCAGCCCGGTGACATGCACGCCACATGGAGAGGCGTCGTGCTCGATGGCACTGAGACCTGCTCTTCTTCCTTCAGAAAAATCATGCTCGAGAAGGTTGTCCGCAAGTTCTTGAAAGGGATCGACTTCGCGCTTAACTTTCAGTGTTAACCATATTAAACAGAAACCACTCTGGCCGCGTGTTCGAGGTTTCCATCTCCGGGAAGACCTTCCCTTTGTCCGCGTTCCCAGGAACCCTGGAGGACTTGGCGGAGGTGGCAAGCACACGGGACGTGAGCACCTGGCTTGTGCCTGACTCTCAGGCCTCGTCTTCTGGGAAGGCCTGCCTCACCTTCGCAGTGCGGACCCTGCTGAAGTTCCTATTATCGCTAAGCGTTTATGGCTGACGCTATTTCTTCTCGCCGTCATCCTTCCGTGGCCATCTCACTTGGAGAAAGGGGTCAGGCCGGAGTGGGAGCGGCACGGTCCTCCTGCTGAGAGCTCAGGAAAGGAGCTTCTGGGGAGACTGATGGATGGTGCTCCTGACCTGGGGGTGAAGACCTCAAATGGTTGGGAGGCCACGCCTTTGCCATAGTGAGTCAGGGCCTTATTGCTTTATCAGAGGAGAAAAGCCACGACACAGCAGGTGACCAAGGACTGAAATCCCAGTTCCAGATGTGTCATTGAGCTGCGCGACTCTAGTGTGTAAACTGTGGAAGAAACAACCCAACGTGAAGCTTTGGCACTCCCGGGGAGCGGGCTGAAGTGTGTGGCGGTCACAAGATGCTGTTTTCAGTCATTAAGATCTGATCGCGCAGGCTGTGAATGGATGGCAGGTGTGTGACAGCTTCTCTGATAAATTACGGGGTTTCTTTCTACTTCTGTGGTTACATAGTTTAGCCAAGTCTGAATGCTAACACCAATTTACAAGACACAGGAGTCATTCTGGAAGACACCCAGGGAGGACAAACAGGGCCAGGAAAATCAGTCCTGGGCCCATGCCCCAGGGCACCCTCCCCTGGAGAGCTGACCCGAGCCTGCGGCCTGGCACTGGTCAGTGAGGTCTTCATGCCGAGGTGGGCGTGCTTAGAGGCACTGAACCTCCTTCTGTGGACAAGAAGAGTCTCAATTTACTGAGACTCTGCTTCGTCCCAGATATTGTACTGGGGGCAGTGACCATGACAAGATTCCTGCCCTCAGGAGACTCACAGTCTGTCCAGTGGAGACAGGCAAGTAAACAGAAAATTATGATCCAGCAAGACAAGTCGTATCTGATGGAAAGTTTAGGGACTGGGGCCTCAGAAGACAGGAGTTAAAGCTGGCATAACTTGAGTCAAGAGGAAGAAGTACAATAGATACTTTGGGCAAAGAGTGACGTGCCTGGAACCTAAAAAATAAAAACAGAAACATTAGCTTGCAGAGACCAAAAGGGGCCCCAGAAACAGTAAGTGAATGGCAGGGCTGGCCCTTCCTATGTGGTTTGAGAGCAAAGGCTCCACAGGCGTGGGCAGCAGCACAGGGGTCCCGGCTCCAGTCCTGCCTGGTGGCTCTCTGCTCGGGGTCTCTGGGCTCAGTGGCCCTGAAAACTGAGCATGCTCAGATCAGACGAAATCCATAAGCTTCTTTCCAGGTGGGGCCCGTATGGCTGCTCCTTACTTTAAAGTGGGGCTGAAATCCACCGTCTCACGTGCCCACTGTTCCAAGTATCCACTGCAAGTCCTCCCGTGTGTCGGATCACTATGAGATCCTTCAGATTCGCGTGTGCCCGTTCTGCCTCCCAGATGACAAAGGTGTCCGGTGGGGGAAAGACATGCCCGAGAGAAAAAGAAAAAGAGAACAGCTCAGGTGCATGAGCTGGGGTGAAAAAATGAGACCCTTTCAAAGCTGGAGTACTTGTCATGCAAAGGGAACCCAGGATGGTCCTGAGACAGGATGGACGAAGGCGACTCATCCTTCAGAAACTTTATCCACCTTCTACCAACCTCGGAGCACAGCATCTGAAACTGGATGGCGTTACCCAGATGGAATCTGGTGAGAGGGAAATCCACATTCCACCTCCACTGGCGCCGACACGCCCACCGGCACAGGGACACGCCCACCGAGCAATGACAAAAGGACAGGAGGCTTGCAGAGTGAGATCTGAGCGACAGTAGGGCAATGTCATCTTACAGGCACTCAGCAAAAGCAGTCACCAGCATCTGGACTTTAAAACACAACCTGCCACGGTTGGTATCCTTTCTCTAAGCATCTGTTTCCATAGGTAAAAAACAAAAACCAATAGCCTGTGTCTGCCTAAAGTGAACAACAAAAATGAAAGATCTGCCATAAAGGAAAAACAAAGCAGTGGCATGAAAACCTAGAAATGGCGTAAAGGTGGAGGGGCGCTGACAGCGGCCAGCGCCCCGAAGGCGGCCGCACCCACGGCAGTCAGGTTTGCTGGGAGCTCTGTGCTCAGGTCTGGCGCCTGGAGACGCAGCCTGCCGGTGCTGTTAAAGGAAGACGCAGAGACACAAGCAAAGGAGAAAGGCACCTGTGCTGAGAATGCAGTATCTACCCTCAGTGTGTCCGGCACACCAGAAGCCCGGGGTCCCCTGGGAGCCCAGCTTCCAGCCCCCGCTGGAGAAGCTCTGAGCTGGAGGGCTGTGGGCAGCGCGGGATCGGGGAGGGCAGACCGCCTGCGAATTCAGGATCCGAGCCTCAAGAGGAGTGGGAGCACCGCGCTGAAAGGGGAAGGAGTCGAGGAGAGGAAGGGGTAGATGAGACGGGCCACGGGCAGAGAAAGGAGGCCAGCGGGGGACAGGCTGGACTGACTCCGCAGACGCTGTCTGCTGTGCTGAGCTCGTCACCGTGTGGTGCTTCTTCAGGACGGGAAGCAGGTAAGGAGGAGAACGTCCTCCCGCACCTGCAACGGCCCAAAGCGCGGTGTGGACCGCACACCGTGGTGCCCAGCGCTTGTGCCACGGGAAACGTCAGGGTGCAGTGATACCCTCCAGGTCTGCTCGCAGAGCGGCCATACATTTGAAAGGAAACAGAAAAGATAATGTTCGTCTAAGAGCAGATTTTTCTGAAGGCAGTAAAAGCGAGTGAATGATCAATTTCTTTAAATGGTATTAAACCAAAATGCAGTGCCAGGGAACTGGAATTAATTTGTGTTAGAGGCAAAGGAGTAGCTATTTAATCTTTTTTTTATATGCTATTTTAGCTGTCCCTGCGTATAACACATCACTCCAAATTAATTAAGTGACATACAAAAGTTCACTGATTTTCTGGGTCAGGAATTTGGAAAGGTCACTTTCACCATAAACCATTTTTTTAATTTATTTTTTTATTGTATTAATTACTCTACACATTAAAATAATTTTCTATGTATAATTCTCCCCATTTCTTAGATATATTTCACCATCCCCTGCCGTCTACCACATCCAGCGTCCTTCCCCAGTGTCTAGTGGGCTCCACCACCATGTGCTCCGCCCGCCCCACTCCCTGCTGGTCATTCAGTTCTGCTGCAAGTGTCCAGGCTTGGTTATGTTTCCTCTGTTCCTTTGTTTTGTGTGTTCACATCCCAGAGTGAGGCCGTCTGGGATCTGTCTTCTTCTGACTTGTTTCACTTTAGCTATTTAATCTTAGAAACAGCCTCACGAAAAGCCCAGAGAGAAAACGTGCTTTGCTTTACCTGAAACAGCCGCGTTCTGACTCGGAAACCCAGGTCTCGGGTTCGGGTACGGATGGCCTGAGTCGGGTCCCCGTCACTGCCCAGACACGGCTCCGGGTGGTCTGGCCGCCCTGTGAGGGCTCAGGCCTTCCTCCACCATCAGCAGCTGGCTCCTCCCTGCGAGGAGCCAGAGACAGCCCTGGGCTCCCCCAGGGGCAGAGACGCCCGTCCTCTGCTGTCAGAATGCGTGCAGGTTCCCTGCGTCCTCGGTGTGTGGGTTGGGGTTGGCCATCTCGATCTCCTTTAGGATGGCTCCCCCTCTTTTAGAGACAAACTTGCCCTGGCATCTGGAGGTTTCTTACTCTAGCAAAAGTCCTTGGGTCGCTGGGACTGTTAGCTGGGGTGACAGGGTGTCAGAAGGAAAAGAAGAGCATTAGCAGGTGTGACTAAATCAGACTGTAAAGTGTCCAAATGGCAAAGGAGAAAAGAAGCGGCTTCTCGTAGGGGAGCCATGAGATGCTGGCCCAATGGGGGAGCGTCACGGTGCTTGCCCCACAGTCCCAGTGCCCTGCGAGGTCACTGTCATTGGCCCCAGTTTCTACGAAGGGCCCCGGGGCTCAGTGCTGCTGCCCCGAGGGCCCTGCAGGACGCGCGGCTGGGAGCCCGTCCAGGTCAGACCTGTCATCGACCACAGCCCACTGCCCTCTGCCTCCTATTGCTCCGAAGTCGCTGACTGCCCAGTTTGCCACGGGTCTAGCCGGCCTCCAGGACAGTCTCCCAAGCCGCAGGACAACAGCAAATCCACAGGGATGCAGGTTGCGGACAGCGGCGGCCCAGGTATATACCACGCCTGCGCTACACAACCATTCACAGTAACGGCTGCTTTGTCTTCAACAGCTTCACTTTACAGAAGCCGTCAGCACATCCAGCCTCAATGCACCCAAGGAGATGCGTCCACAGTCCGCAGTTCGTTGTTTTTCTGGAACAGTGTCCGCCTCTGCTGCAGGTAAACGGGTAGATCTGTGCCTCCATGGGGGTGCCAGTCCCGGCAAATCAGTAAGCATTTCTCTACTGTCTATTACTTTAAATCCTGGAAGGGAAACAATGCGACGAAGGTCCTGCTCGAAAGAGGGCTCTCTCTCCAGCAGGGGAGATAAGCTCACGGATGATTAAGAAAGAGAGCTATTTTTTAAATAATAGGTTCAATATTTTTCAGTAATATTAAATACATTTAGTAATAACCGGAGAAACAGAAAGAGCGATAAAGGCCTCCGGGACTTGCTCGCACTAGAGGGGACAGCCGGGGGGACGGGCAGGACCGGGTGAGGCGCAGCGGCAAGACCTGCTGCAAAAGAATCACGTTTCTCAGGCACAGAAGGAAATATACACAAAGATGTATTTAGGGAAGAGAGAGCAGACTAAATTGAATTTGAAGAAATACTGCAAAAGGACATCAGATTGTTAAAGCAGAAAAGGCAAGCGGAAGCCAAACCAGGAAGGCACTTGGACAGACTGACAGCAGTGGGGACGGACAGCTCCCTGCAAGGGGGGCGACTAAAGGATGGATCTGCTCAGATCTCTCCTGGGCTCTCAGTCACTGGGGGGACAATGGGAAAACGACAGGCAAAGAACATCCCAGATAGGAAAGACAGGGACAGCAAAGAAGAAAATGAAAGGAGAGAAACAAGAAAGAAGAGAAAGAAAAGAGAGAGGAGAAAGGAGGAGCAAAACAGACTGAATTTCCCTCGTTCACATCATGTACAAAATGGAACTCAAAATGGACCACAGACGTAGATATATGCGCAAAACTCTAAAACTCTTAGAAGAAAGCATCGGAGCATGTGTTTGCGATCTTGGGTGGAGCAATTATCTCCAAGCACAGCATCAAAAAGCACAGATGATTAAAAAGCCCAACAGATTGAATTTAATTAAAAATTATCGGGAAAGACAGGAGAGAACATTTGTATGTATGTCACATATCCAGGAGGGACTTACATCAAGAATATTTCAAAAACTCTCTTATAATTCAATAATAGAAGGCATAAACCTAATTTAAAAATTGGTAAAATATGTGGACACATTTCCCGAGATCCATGAACGCCCAGCGAGCACCTGGAAAGGGTGCCATCGTTAGGCATTAAAGAAGTGAAAATCAAAACCACAGTGACATATTGCGCCACACACTGAGAGCGGACACCATCAAAGAAAAAGAGATGTGCCGGCGAGGACGTAGGGAAATTGCAGAGCCCCGACACTGCCAGTCGGTTGTAAAACGGTGCAGCCACTTGGGAAAAATCGCGTGGCAGCTTCTCAAATGTTAAACACAGTTATTAGCACGTGAAGCAACAAGTCCTCAGTTAGAAAAACTGTGCAGGAGAAATAAAAATGTGTGTCCACGCAGACACCTGAACTGTGAACTCTTCCCCGAGCTGAACAGGAGACAGTCCCAAATTCACGCTCACGCCGGAGTAGCCTGATGCCGCAGCCGGGTTAGAAACGAGAAGTCAGCATCCCACTGGACACAGACGCAGTTCTCACAAAATAGCAAACAAAGTCAACAGCACAGTCGAGGAGTCACTGTATGTGTGTGAGTGCCTGATGCTGCTTGCATGTGGGACCTGGAACAGAGAACGAAAGCGCAGTGGTGGTTCCCGAGGCTGAGGGTGGGGGAATGAGGTGCTGCCCGAAGGTACAAACTCCCCGTAAGATGAGCAAGCGTGAGCCTCTAATGCGCCGTCGGTGGTTACAGCTCGTAACACTGCATCCGTCACTTGAATGCAGCCAGGAGAGCAGAGCTTACTGTTCTCACCCCCAAAAATGGATGGGAACTACGTGATAGACGGAGGTGGTAATCGTTTTGCAATTTATCAGTACAGCCAATCAACACATTACACACCTTACGTGGACATGATATGATGTCTCTTCTATGTGAATCAATCAGGAAAATGCAGGATAGGAAAAAAAGAGACTTGCAAGTGAATATTCATAGCAGCAGTATTTGCAGTGGCAGAACCAGTGGGAAGAACCCATGTGCTCACCAACCGATGAGCAAACAAATGTGTCCTTCGTGTACCATGGACACGCGCACAGCATGAAGGGAAGTAGGGGCTTCCCGCTGCCCGTGCCGGGCCTCTGCAAACAGCCAGTGAAAGGAGGCAAGCCCGGAAGGCAAGGTGCACGGCTCCGTCCATATGCCAAGTCCAGGAAAGGCACTGATATGGGCACAGGGCTGGAGGTGGAGCGGGCACGCGTGGTCACGAAGCTTCTTTCGGAGGGATGGAAATATTCTAAAATGAACGGTGTAGGTCTGCGGCCCATCTCAAATTACATTTTGCATATACTGCATGGTAGGTGCTACTGTTTTCCATAAAGGTGTCCACTTACTCCAGCAACGCTTACTGCAAACCTTCCTTTCACACTGGAGTTTTCAGACAACTGGTGGAAGCTGAACATAATCTAACACAGCCGTCTGGCTCGACTCCGCTTCATTGATCTAATTCTTGATCCTTTATCATAGTAACAAACTGTCTTGATTTCTGTGATGTTCTAATAGCTCTTGAAACTGAGCAGTTAATTTTAATTGTTTTTCGCAATTTTCTTTGCATATTTTAGGCTCTTTGCCTTTCTCCACACACTTTAGAATCAGCTGGTAAATGTCCGCAACACATCCTGTGGGAGCTTCAGAAGGGTTATGCTGAGCCCATAATCATCGCGGGCAGGTAAGGCATTAACACTGGGCGACCTTGCTGCTCCTGAGCTTGTGTTCTCTCCTCACTTAGGTCTTCAGCGCCTCGCAGCAAGCGTTTGTCCAGAGTCCAGGTCTTCTAGCTCCTTAACGTGTCCCAGAACGGCTTGTTTTGTTACTGCTGGTGGGCATGCCCTTCACGGGGGGAGGCAGCAGGGAGGTAGGCCTTTCCAGAACAAAGCAGTGACGGAGGTGCTTCTTCCCAGAGCACCGTTGGTTTTCAGCACGGACCTGAAGGCTCGGAGCAGACTAATCTGGGCCCCTTCATGTTCCCGAGGTCGCGAGAGCTCCAGACCTCCGGTATTGGAGCGAACGCTTGTTGAATTTGGGCTAGTTAGGAAAAAGGGAAGGACGTGTGCCCTTGTGGCTCAGGCGGCTGAGACGCTGGTGTGCGGACCTGTAATTTGGCCCCAGACCGCCGCAGCAAAAGCCTCAACATTCTGCCTTCCTTTTCACCCCCAACACAAAACAAGCACACAAACACCTATTTGTGGGAGAAAACTGATTGTCGATGTGAAGAAGCAACCTAAATTCAAAGCTTACAGAGAAGCATTACCTCTTCACGCCTCTCTGAAAAAGTTCACAGGGCGCTCTCCCCTGAGGTGTCACGTGCACGGATTTCCGAGGAGACCCCAGTGCGGTTACTGCCCTGGAATGTCCTCAGAAGGCACTGTCATTGGTCAGGTGACAGAGCAAAACCCCAGAGTCCTTTCCTTTAAATGGAAGAGGGACGGACAGGGAGAGAAGAGCTGCTTCAGACTTCGTCCTCTTTCCTTGTGGCCTGTGATCGCCACCTCCTCTGCCTCATCTTCAAAGCCTCCCTGGCCTCGCCAGCAGGCCCACCTGCTCCTCCAAAGCCGTCTTCACACTTGGATGTTACATATGTATACACACACACACGTAAAGAGCCACACATTACACACACACACACACACACACACGTCCATACGTCCATACGTATGTTTCATGAAATTTCCATTAGTCTAGTTTGCTGAAGTGCTGATCATAAACGTGAAATACTTTCTTGCATCCATTGATATGACTGTATGACTTTCCTGCATTAACTGAATTAGCTTTGCAAAGCTGGCATGAACCCCACTTGGTAGGATATATTTTACTATATCACTGAATTCTCTTTCATATTTTAAGGATTTTTGCTCTATATTCATGAGGAATAATGGTCTGTAGTTTTATGTTTTGATTGTCTGGTTTGGTATCACGATTGTAAAATGAACTGGGAAGTTTCCCCTCCTCCTCTATTTTCAGGAAGGGATTGTACAGACATTTTTATGCTTCTTTAAAATGTGAAGAATACAATTGTTTTGTGAGTTATTACAAGATCCGAATAGTCATACACACTTTAGAATAGTCAAATTACACACTTTACATTGCACTGGTTGTGTGAGTCTTCACTTTTTGAAGAACTGGTCCATCCTATCTGTCCTGAGTTTCACAGTATTTCATCATCACCCTCTCAATGTCCTCAGGGTCTGTAGTGATGCCTCATATTTCATTCTTGAAATCAGAAATCTGAGTCTTCACTATTTTCCTCCAGTCATTTGACAGGTTTACTAATGTTACTTTTTTTTCCAAAGAACCAGTTTTTTGTTTGACTTTCTCATTTGTTTTCTCTTACTCATTTCTGCTCTTAATTTTTGCATTCTGCCTGTTTATTGCTTTCCCATTGTTCTCTTGATGGACTTCAGAGATCTTTCACTTTCTCTCATACATGCATTTGTCATCATACATTTACTTTTCAGCACTTTAACGGCATCCCGCTAATTTTGATGTTATAATTTTATTTCATTTTTATATAAAATCTTTCTATTGATACTTTAACTCATGATTTAAAGTGTTTTGTTTCCAAATGTTTGGAAATACTCCTTTATTTCTATTATCTCCTATTTGATTCCATGGAGGCCAGAAGACATGACCACATGATTTCTATGTATACAATACTGCTTGTTTTATGGCCCAGGCATGGTCTGTCTTGGCATGGATTCCATGGGAACTTGAAGACTGTGTATTTTATTGAGAAAAGTGTTCTGTAATGTCATTGAGTTCTATTTTCCTGCTGATTTCCTGTCCAACTCTTCTGTCTGTCGTTGAGAGGGTGTTGAAGTTATTAACTATATTTGTAGATTTGCCCTTTCTTTCCATGTCTGTCAGTTTTTGCTTCACTTATTTTGCAGTCCTATTACCTTGTGCATAAACATTTAGAAAGATAATCTTTCTTTGCTCTAAATCCCACATGACTTGATATTTAATATAGCTACTTAAAAATTGTTTGCAAGATGTTTATTTTATTCCATTCTTTCACTTCCAGCCTACCAATATCACTGTACTTTTAAGTGAATTTCTTACAGGCAGTCTTTTGTTTTTACACATGGTCACCTATTGTGCCAAATTCTGTTTTATATTTAATGTAATAGTGAATGTAACTAAGCTATATGGGTGTTTCAGTCTGTCATTTCTTAAAAATTATTTTTACACGTTAAAATAAACTCACATTGTAAAGGTTCCCCAGTCCTCACATATACACCGTACCCTCCACCAAGTCACCAAGTGTTCCTGACCACTGTCCAGTGGGCTCTGCCACTGTTTCCCCCTCCCCACCACCATCTCATTCCCTGTTGGTCACCTCAGTTTTGTTGCACGTGTCCAGGATTGGTTTTGTTTCATCTGTTCCCTTGTCCATTCAATTCCACCTGTGAGATCATCTGTCTCTTTCTTCTTCTGACTTACTTCATTTAGCACGATGCCCTCTAGATCCCTGCAAGTAACTTATTAGTTTGCTGTGCCAGCATTTTACTAGTCTGAGTGAAGCAGAGAAGTCTTACTTATACTAAGCCTCTTTATCCTTCCATTTAAAATTTATTTCCCCTATAGATTGAAAATGACAATACTTATAATTTTGCTTCAACAATTTAGAAAACTCAAGAAGTAAATTTGTATTTATAGATTTCTATTCCGTTCTTCCCTCCTGATATTCTCAAATGCCCACTCTGCCCAGGCCCCCTCCTCCACCCCCCGCTTTTTAAAAAATAATTTTCTTTCTAAAAACTTCCTTTAATCATTTTCTTAGGGTCAACTGATGGGAAACAAATTCTCATTTTCTTTCACCTAAGAATGAGGACTTCCTTTCATTCCTCAAACTTTATCTTTGCTGCATACAGAATTCTAAATTGACAGTTATTTTCCTTTCAGAACTCCGGTGCTTTACATATAATGTTTAGAGTTTTTTGCTGTATTGAGCAGGGAGAATAGAAGAAAGTCATTTTTTTCCCCATCTTTTGGAACCAGAAGTCCCTTCTTAATTCTTTTAATGTGCGTGTTAGTATTTTGGTACTACCTTTTAGAGACATTGATTTACAGATGAAATATAATATCTGGAATGAACTTAAAATCATTTGGGATTGGTAACGGGTGAAATATAGAGCTGTGAACTGATAACTGTTGAAAATGAGCAGCGCATACAGGGAAGCTCATCACCCTATTTTATTTTTGTAAATGTCTGAAATTCTTCTTAAAAAGAAAAAAAGCACCCCAGCCCCCTCCTTCTGCAGGGTGAGTCACATGACAGGCTCTGTCTGGGCCTCCCTCTGCAGCACCCACTTGGTGACAGGCCCAGGGTGACCAGCGTCTGGTCACAAGTGCATTTCAAAGTTCAACACGACTGCACCCAAATTTCCATGTTTCCTCAAATACAAGATGCCAAAGATTATAAAATACCTTTATTTGTACTACTTAAAAATTACTGCACATTAGATGACATACCATCGATGCAAAGTGCTTGAACTTCAGATGCACTGGAATGCCAAAAAAGTCCTCATTCTGGTAAGATATGGTATCTGTGAACAAATGAGCACTCTGAAATACTCCTGAGGTGTTCCCTGCTCGCTCTCAAGTGGGATGAACTCGAGACCACGACCAATGCCACGTGAAGTCCCCTCGGCACCCCGTGCGATGCGTGGTGCCCGCCTGAGACCCACACGTGTCCCGCCACCGGCTCTGCATCACCTCTAGGTGACTTCTAATACTTCAGCCAATGCTAATGCTGCAAGAACAGCTGTGACTCCGCACTGCTCAGGGACTGCGACAAGAAAGCAAGTCCGCCCACGGTCAGCACAGATGCCACCGTGCAGGCAGGCTACACAGCACAGGCCTGGACTCCTGGTGACCGGAACCGACACTGCGGAACCCGGGACCGACGACTTCTTTCCCAACACCGCAATTCTACGTCGCAGTTTGTGGGCTGCTGTTCCAGTGCTCAATATGTAACACAAGGGACTCCGCCTTTTCCCTAGCATCGCCGTGCCAGCCTTTCCAGGTGAAGTGGAACGGAGAAGGGGAGAAACTGCCACTTGTGGGGTTCCAGATCACTTCACTCTGTGTCCCGGCTTCGATCTGCCGTGGAGTGGACGTCACCACCTCTGTGTCCCTGAGCAGAGTTCAGGGCCAGACAGAGAAGGCACCGAGAGCATCTCTGAGTGTATATAGAGGACAGTGGTCCTCAGGGCCTCAGGATGGCTTCTCTGGCCGGATCTGCACTCTTGAGAACAGCTGGAGAGCAGGGAAGGGGATGAACATCAGGAAGCCAGCCCAGGAACCCAGCAAGGAAGGCAAACAAGTGCAGCTGAGGTCCTCTTTCCTCCGGGAGCTGCTGCCATCACAGTTGCCTGCTGCCTACACTTGATGGGGACACCAGATCTGCACGCAGCATCTTTCACAAAAGGCTGAGACACAAGCCAACATTTGCAATGAGAGCGTGAACACGAAATCTCAGAAGTGGCATAATTATTGGAGAAAAGAGGTGATGGCAAGGGCATTAAAATTTCTTTATTCTCGTCCCACGAAAATCATATAAACATTAGCACAGACCTTTTTTTCGTCACCCCCGTTTACAACGACCATGACATGGTAACTTTACCTTGAAAACAAAGTTAGGAAGAGCAAAAGCAGGAATGAGATGGGCAGGTGTAGTGGGTGGTCCTGCTGGGGAAGCTCCCTGCTCCAGGGGTCAGGAAATCCGCATGGGAACAAAGGAGGAGGCAGCCAGCCACAGGCTTTATCTCCCCAAAGAAGGGCAGTGTCACTGATCTGAGCGCAAGTACCAGCAGTGACAGGTCTTCTCCTTCCAACAAAGAACTGGGGAGGGTCCCAGGGCTGAAAGCAGCGGCACAGACCCTCAGACTTTCATTTCTTTAAGGACCATGTCCTCCTTACATAGGAAAACCCACGAACAGACTGGAGAAGAGAGGAAAACGAGTAAACATTCACGAACCGCCTCTCTCCTCACTGACGTTTCCAAGCCCGCAGCTCCACTAGCCCTTCCCCGTCTCGCCTGGGACCTTGATGGGTGTGGCTCCAACAGCGGCTGAGCCAGCAGAGCCCGGCGGCCTCGCCCTCTCAACATCCCTAAACCCTGACTGGGTCTGTTCGCCGCGAGGGAGGTGGCCCTTTCAGAGACGACTGGACGCACCTCACTGAGGACATCACTTGTGAAGAGTAAGTCCCATGGGGACACGGCAGAGAAGAAGCGCGTGAGCCTTCGAACTCCTGGGGCTGAGCTGGCGTGTCTCAGACCTGCCATCAGGCAGCTCACTGGAAAAATGGGCTAAAAACGTATAGAGAAGCTAGACAGTACCTGCTGGACAGCAGGCGCGCCGACGCTTCCCGGTCGAACCTGCTGCAGTCGACTTTCACTGAGTGTCGACTGAGTGGCAGACTCCGCAATCGCATGTGTGCATGTGTGCAGCAGGTGCGGGCACATGTGTGTACATATGTGTGTGTGTCCAATAGCTCATTTTCCAGATGAATTAAGCAAGGCTCAGACACTCAGCCTATTTAGAGAAGGCAGGTATTAGGCCAGGGATGTGACTAGCATTTGAACCCAGCTAGTCTGATTTCAAATCTCATGCTCCGCACTGTTTCCTTAAACTCACTGCACATCTGAATGAGAAAATAATCATACAAAAAAGCAAGTGAGTGATGTTAAACACCTAAGAATTCTGAATGAACATATCCTCTCATGCCTCGACATCAAGAAGGGAGGGAATGAATCACAAGAAACAAAACAAGAAACCCCACATGAAAGAGGAGGAGCTGTTCAACGTCTGAGAACAGTTACACGTTACCAGGCCTCGAGTTACTTCTCTGTATCAGCGAGGGCCTCGAAGAACAAAGGACTCATATTCTCTCCATCAAAAAACGGACATGAGTTCTCTTCGTGTGCCGTCTGACGGTGCTGTCCCAATCCCGGACTCCCCCGAGCAATGGGGGTGGCAGGTTTTGCTCCTAGAAACCCCTCATGGGCGAGAGGCAGCCAGGAGATGGCCTGCACTGAGCCCAGTCTCACGCTTGTCCTGGGGCAGCAGGCTGATTGTCTTCAGCTTGGACTTAGTGGTTTCTCGGCCACATGGACCATCCCACGCAGTTCACGCAGCATTTTAAAGAACTAACTGCTCACTTAGTGCTGGGTTGCTAAGAAGGAAAGACGACGGAGACAGGAAGAAGGGAGAATGTAAGCATGAATGCTGAACCTAAGCAGAGTGGGTGGAAAGGAAGAGACATTCGTATCAGCAGAGACAGAGCCAGACAACTGGACATAGGGAGGTGACTGAAAGCCTAACTGGGTACGATCAATGACAAGTGTCTGCCTTCAGGTACCAAATTCCACTGACCTCTCAATCTCCATATACACAAAAGAGAGTGACAGACACTGACAGAGGCTCCACATTTTCCTGCCCATGCTGCCACGAGCAATCTGGAGCAGCTGCAGACTCCTAGCTGCAGGATTTGAGCTCCAGCAGTTTTCTGACAGTTGACTGTAAACTGGAACCTTGGCTGCAGGTAAGGTTTAGGGTTTTTTTCAGAAACACGAACAAGTATTTTTTGAGCAACCTCTACGCTGAATGAACACAGAATTAGTTGTGACTTTCAATTTAACTTCCAGAAGACAGTGTTATGCAAGCTTGCTGTCAGTTTTAAATGAGTGCAACTGTGAAGAAAGGGTTAAACGGCCCCCACAAGCCTGACTTACTCTTGCCCGCATCTCATTTTTCCAGCTGCACGAGCCTGCACGCCCGAGTAACGCGTTCAGTTACACGCGAGACCGCGACAGGGCTTCTGACCAATGATGGTTAATGAAAACTTACTGATTACGTAGCTCTGGGCACCAGAGGAGCCGTGATGGCACACGTCATGGAGTGCCCAGCCCCACACTCTGGTCACATGGATGGATGTCAGGGGACGGCAATGACCCTGAATTTAAAAGAAGACTCCCGCGACAAAAGACCCTTCAAGTCCCTGGAAACGTTGTTTAAACACCATATGGGGAGACATTTATTATACATTTCCTTTTATCTTGTTCAGTTTCCAAAAATAGTATCAATATAAGTTGATGGGGGGGGGGGGGAGACAAACCATGACAGGTAACAGTGATGTTTCAAAAGAGCCTTCTTTGGAGATTTTCTTGTTTAAACCATTATTTTAACCTAGGAGATCTGCACTGTGTCACATGCAGGAAAAAAGTTCCAACTTGTAATCTTCAAAATTCAGAAAGCCCCGAGCACCACAACAGGAAACGAGCTGGGTAAAAGCAGCCCCGCGAGACGCGCGGCTTGTCACCCGCCTCCCCGGCCTCACTGCCCTCTGCACCACAGACGCCCCTGTAACGTGGGCATCGGCGGAGACCTGACGGGCGAGCACAGCCCATCCGGGGATCTTACAAGAAATCTTAGGAGCAAAAGAAAAAGGGAAGTTTGAAGACCGAAATGAAAGGAAACAGAGAAGGGAAGTCGAGAAGGGGACGGCGTGGCTGCCACGGCGCCTGCCACACGAGCGCCTCGCCAGACGTGGATTCCTGCACCTGGACGTCAGGTCTGGTCACAAAGACACCTGACGGACGCTTCTGCTGGCGGTGGCTGCCAGCTGCTCCCTCAGCTCCTCAGGCCCGGTCCTGTGTGCTGGCTGGCCGGCCGGCGGCGGCGTCCGCAGCGGAGCCCGCGGCGCGGTACATGAACGGGTAGAGCCGGACGCCCGGGCCGGCGGCGGGGCAGCGTCTGCACTCCTCGCTGTAGTAACGCAGCAGCAGCCTGTAGACGTCCCCTGCAGTGGAGGGCAGAGCGGCGACACTCAGGCTGGGGACGGACCCGCCACTAGAGGACGGGCGCTTCATCTTGAGCTGAACGACATGCTCGCACCCGGCTTGGACACGTGGAGCCTGAGGCCAGGGGCCTGCCAGCTCCCCTCCCGCAGGCTGAAATCTTTAAACACCTTACAGAAAGCCCTTACCAGGTCACGAGCACAGCATCGCCCGCGGGCTGTTCCGGAAGCTCCCGGACACGAAGAACCCAGGTCTCTGCCGTGCGGCTGCGATGCCGCAGCCCAGGGTGCTGGCAGGCCTGGCGGTCGGGGTGAGGCCTCTGCAGTCTGTCACTCCCTTCGCCCGCCCTCCCCCGATCAACACCACCACAGCGTCGCCGTCTGACTTTAAAAGGCTGGCGCACTCGCTTGACACTGCAGGCGCAACTCTGGCAGGAAAGAGATTCTCAAGGCTGTCACTCTCAGACTTCGCTTCACCTCTGCTTTCTCTGACCCTCTCGGGCGCCCAGATTCCAAGTGTTCCTGCGGGGTGGCGCGCCATTCACCTGGACCCCAGTGAGGCGGCTGCTCCCACTTACCGACAGTCAGCTTCCTCTCCGTGAGGAAGGAGTGCATGCTGTGGATGTCCCTCATCAGCTCCGAGTCCCCGAAGGTGAAGTACACCACGTCCCGCGCCGCCGCGGCCGCGGCCAGCACCTGTATTAAGGCTAGAGCAGAGAGACGCATCAGACGTGTCCCAGCCACCGAGCGCACGGCCAGCTCGCCCAGTGACGGCTTTCCAGCCCTGCTGCGCGCATGAGCAACGGCGGACGCGGGCCGGGGCGTGCGACAGGCTCGGAGGGTCACGAAGCGGCAGGTGCCTCTCCTACTGAGGCAGCACAGCCAGGGCACTAAGCTGGAATGTTTTTACTGGTATCAGTCTGGAATCAATTTCTTTGTGTTCAGTTTAATTATTTTGTCTTACACAGTCTTTTTCCTCCCCTGACCAACGTACTGCGAGCGCCTGATGTTCTCAAACATTCTCAAAACGCGTCAGCGAGCACGTGCTCTTTCCTCCTGACTCCCCCTCCGCCCGGACCCTCCAGAGAGCGCCACCTGAAACCCTGGACAGTGACGAGCGCTGCAACGAGGAGACACCGAGAACCACTGTCCCCAGAAACCAGCCACATCACCGAGCCCGAAGGAGGTTTCCAAAGTTCAAGATCCTTTACAGTCTGATTTCAACAGATACAATTTAAATGACAACAAAAGTGATCCTATGTGTAACAGATGCCCCTTTGCCAGCTCCACTATCTTTTCCTTTGTAAAGGGAGAGGTAGAGTAAAATTAAAACACACGAGACAGCTTTGGTCAGTTCAGACACTAAAATCAGAACAGTAAAAATGAGAATGGGGAGGACCTAAAATCTGCATCAAAAGCAAACTAAAAAACCTGTCTGATTTTATATTTCAAAAGAATAACACAATACTGAAGGGGAAGGGAAAAGAGAAGAAAGAACTAACCAACTCAAGTAACACAGGAACTCAACGTCTGACTACGCCGCCTCAATCTTGGGGAAGGAAGAACTAGTCGGACCCTCACTGTTCTCACGGGTTACTCAGCACACGAGGAGAGGCAGAGCGACTTTGAAACTGTCGTTATATACAGGCCTGAGCACAAAAGAACTCTGCTGAGATGCTGAGAATGAAGGCTCTTGCTATGGAAGAGGGACACAACGTGCGGTGGGAGAACAAAAACAGTACTGTGCGGACGAACTGAAATGGACTTGCGACTTCAGAAGCAGACACGGCAGCAGCCACACCCAGTCCCCGGAGCGTGGTCTCTAACACCGATACCCCCAGAAGACACTGGATGCCAAAGGGAAATGCTTGATTGCATGGTTTGGCCAGGACAGGTAGAAGATGAGCCCAGAATACTTTCTTATACCAGAAAGTAAAGATGTGATGAAAAAAAAAGGGGGAAAAATTGACGGGAATGTGTGTTCATCAAACACATCGAGGCGCCCTGGTGGAGCGGTGGTTTAGCCGGCACAGTCCACATCCATCCCTAGGACCCGGGCTCACGTCCCTGGACTGACTGGCAGAACCACCAAGGTGAACTAATCATGCCTCTTCCTTCTCTGTCTGCCTGCACCTTTCCTCTAACACCCAACCAAACCACACCAGGTCAATGTCACTGAAGACAAAGAAGGCTGTGAAAATACCGAGATTCAAATGGACGTTACAAGACAGGACAACAAAATGCAGTATTTGACCCTGGTCTCTGCACTGGAGGATGACGGTGGTACAAAGGGTTGTCTGGTTCTGACCAAACTGGAGCACAGGATACGTAAACAAAGCATAAGTGAAACACAGACACAGAATAAAGTGTCCCATCAATGTACAGTTACACATGTATACATTTATGTTTAAATATTTACATTTATAACTGTAATGTGTTTATGTAAGAATATTTCATTCTTAAGAAACGTACTGAAATATTTAGGGGAAATGGGATGATGCATGTAACCGTCTCGGATGGCTCAGAAACAGTGTGAATGTGACACACGTTTATATTTATATTCACATATGCGCAACACAGAGAGAAATGTGGAAGTTTTGTCTTGTTGTAATTTTTTTGTAAATTTGAAGTTATTTTCAAATAATAGGTCTTGAAAATCAGGTGGGAAGGAAACGTATTTTCAAGTGAACTAGCAGAGTCGAGTATGTCCGGAGAGGGAAAGAATGTGACATGTGCGATTCTGAAATACCACACACGGTGCTTTTTAATTCCCAAACTACTATTTATTGATTATCTACAAGTGTGCGGTACTATGCTGAGACGAGCTCTCATTAATCTGAGTATCCAAAGTAATTCATCTCAAAATGGGGATGTTTTAATTAAAACTGCTCAACCAATTTCTGCATCCATTAAAGTTTCCATGCACACAATTTTAAAAGGTTCCTAATTAACCTAAACTACATACACAGAGAGAAACAAATGACTTCCCTCTGCAGGTATCAGGAAGCAACACCGGTTACCTTTCACAGAGAATGAAAATTGGGTTTTAAGTTATTTCCTGTCTAAAAAACCGAGACCCACAGAAAAGCCCTTTCAGCCCGACTTCCTCCCGATGGAAGACAGTCAGGTGCCATCTGTGCCAGGGCAACACCTCAGAGTCGTCTCCCTGTTGCTTTATTTTAAAAACGCTTCCCAGTCGTTTTCATCACGGTGGATGTGGACGGGCTTCTGGAACTAAGCTTAACAGAGCTTCCAAAAAAGGCTGGATCCTACTAAGGAAAACATTTCTGCCTGGCACGATAGACCAGAAGCATGTCGGACACAGGGACGGGGGCAGCGCCTGACCCAGCCCTCGCCCGCCTGCAGCTCTCCGGCTCTAACACCACCAAGTCACGGGCTCCTCTTGCTTTCATTTTTCCGCTCTGCAACGAGGCAGTTGAATCAGATGGTTTCTAAAAACCCCTTCAAAGTGCAGAAACCCATACTCTATGCCACGATTTTTCTCCTTGCATTAGATATCTGACTATAAATACACAATGAAATTTTCAGAATATAAATTGATCTTGATCACAGATACATCAGTAATCACTTTAAGTGGATCATTCCATCCAAAATGCCCCCGAGACTCTGAGGCTAGAGAACTGTCTCAGGGTTTAAGTGAACGCCCCGCATTCCATTAGATGAAATTAGTCACAATCTAACGGGGTGTGTGGACTGACTCCAACTATGATGTCAAAGCCTCAAGGTCAAGTGCGAGCACAAACTCGGGGCCACACAGCAAAGCACTTAGATGAACCCGGATGGAACTTGAATTCAATTTTCTTTTTGGCATCGATGTTGAGCTATAAATAAAATAAACATGAACAACAGAAAGCAAACCATAGTGTCTCTGGCAACAAAAGGAGCGCGCCAGAAAGGAGGAGAATAACGGCACTGTGACCACAGGCGCGGTTTGAGGCCATGAGCAGGCGCTGCGAGGAAGCCCCTGGCGAGGAAGCCCCTGGCGGGAGCTCTCACACCACCAAACCCGCTTCCGGCAGGGCTGTGGGCACTGACTCGGGCTTTACACGGATCAACTCTGTTGACCCTTATGAAACTGAATACATGGCAATATCATCTCTCTGCCGGAAGCAGAGACAGAGGCATGAAAGGGTAAGCACTGTGTCTGTGGTGGCACAACTGAGACGTGATGGCCAGCAGCCTGCTCTAATCCACATCAGCCAACCACCCCCTTAGACTTAAAGAGAAAAGTGACACCAGTGTCTCTTGCAACTGAAAGAACCCAAACACAGGACGTCTCTGCAGGAGACGGGGAGAGGAGATCTCTGCGGAATAGCTGACGCTGGAGTGGAGTCTCAAAAAGAACAGAAAGAACTGACCCGATCCACACGGGTCATTGCAGAATCTGCAAAACCCCAAACATAAATTGTTGCAAACATTTTAAAACAGGAATGAATGGAACTAAGATAATGTGAAGCCACTTTTAGGCAGTGAAGGCAGAGAATGGGGATGGAAAAGAAAAGCACTGGGCGATGATGACACTACGGTTCCACGGTGGTAAACCAGCGACGGCGTCGCGTCGTCCCAGTCGGGTACACGGCGTGGAGACAGACACCAAGTGAACACGGGAGGAAGTGCCAGGAGAAGTGGGCAAAGGCCCCCAGAAAAACCTTGTCGCTCAATCCACTCACAAAGCCAACAGATGAAATCGAAGGCTACAGGGTCTGACCTAACAGGGATGTGATCTGATAGGCGTACAGCGAGTTTTACGTCCTCCAGAGACGCCTGCAGCGCGTGCCTCCGCTGGGCCACAGCACGGCTATCAACTCCCACGGCAGAAACATCGACATTCCTGACTCACGCAGGAAACTAGAAGGAAGAGATAGAGGAGACAGAAACAGTCAGGACAACCCATCATTCAGAAAGGGTTTCACAAAATCAGACTTTCATCCCACAGCCTCGAATGAGCGGTCACCAGAGGAAGGCGGGGAGGTGAGCACACAGAACCGGACGCCAGAGACCAGGACGCTGCTGCGACAGATGCTGCTGTACGATGACATCACCGCAGCCGTCGACAAGGGAACGGCAAATGCCCCTTCCGTGAAGTTGCAAGAGAAAGGTGTAAAACGGTCCCAAACAGCCTGTGCGTGCCCGGCACCTGGACGCACGCCCAGCGCAGGAACCCATGCAGAGTCTGTAAATGGGTGCGTGAAAGCCGCAAACACACTTCCACCCGAACAGTGAGAAAGGGCCAAGTAATCTTCAAAACCACACAGCTTTTCGAATCTGCAGGGCTGTTTACGAACTAACCAAAGAATGTCAAGCCTGTCCAAGGAGAGACAAAGCACACGGACTCTGATCTTTGAAGGGACCCGGGGGAAAGATGTGGCCACCACACACGTGGGGAGAACCCAGCCACAGCCGGAGGGAAATTCAGAGGGTGTGTGGCCGGGGGGGCACTTGGGACATCAGGGAGCCCAGGAGTCAGGCCCCCACAGGCTTCGGGGCGCTCAGAAGCTGGGGCCGGGGGCAGAGGCGGCCTCAGCCGCACAGGTGAGCAGGAGCGGGTGCTGCTGGGGAGGGGCACCTGGTCCCCTTTCCCACGTCTCTCCGGTCCCACCCGTTCCAGGGACAAACAGTGGCCAACATCTGCGAGTCAATGCACATTAGAAAAATATTCTCCTAATAGCAGTCAGAACAATGAATGAAAGCAGTTCAAAGCTAAATTCATGTAAGCTGGAAAACTCAGATACAACCAGACAACAAATATATTAAATATATTTAGCTCTAATTTCTAATGAGAAATACACATTTAAGGATTTGCACGTAAACATATATCCCTCCTACAAACATTTTTGATAGAATTCTTTGTTTCAAAAGCTGTATGCTCACAACAGAAAAATACCAATTAAAAAGAAAATAAAGACGGTACCATTCACCTCTGGACAACAATCAATCTGCACATAAACAAATAAATCACGGAGAACCTCAAAGTTAATCTTTGCACATAGATAAACACAGAGAACCTCAAATTTTGTGTGACACTTTATAGTCCTCGCAGGAAGTGGTTTCTGACACAGGTGGGCACCACAGCCCCTTCAGATCCGGAGGCATCCAAATAACCCCCCGTCAGCTTGCCGTTAGTGCCTGCTTCACACTCCAGGCACAGATGGCACCACTGTCGCGCTCTCTTCACAAAGTGAGTTGTAAAGTAGTAATCTCCCTAGAGGACATTCCGATTACCTCTAATTTTTTAATGACTCTTCAGGTGGACGGAGGGGACGTAGCTGACAAGAGTCACGTGGTGAAAGCGAACAACACCGAGCACTGGTTTCAGTAGTGCCCGGAGGAGGCAGAGCTGCAGCCTGAGAGAAAGGCTTATCATGTCAGGAACCATGGAGAACTGATCACATTTATAAAGCTTCCCAAATTGTCCATCACAAATGACCACGGCTCAGGCAGACTCAGCTTCTGGATTGATGACAAGACTCCACTCATTTGTTTTACTTAAGAGGAAAGCAGGAAAAAATATCTGTCACAAGATCAATAAGCTCCGAGTGAAAAACAGGTTTCCACAAACAAATTTAGGATGATAAAGAATTTCATCAAACGAAACCCAGAAATTCTTCCACAGACTTTCAAAACAATGGTGGTGACAGCACGCAGTTTGTTTCTGAAGGGAGAAAATGTGGGAGAAGACAGGGAAGATTTTCCTAAGCGTGCCCGACCAGAGAATGCGAGCACATGAAAATTAACTCTTTATGATACAACCCCGTAGACAGAATTAATGAAGAAGGATCTGTGACATACGAGTTAAATAACATTTCTAAAGATACAATTACTGTCAACCAGTGAGAAGTCAAAACTACTTCCGAAGACATAAATGGGCAGAAATGTGAAAAAGCAATCACAACAAAAATAAAAATGGCCAACAGACGCATAAAAACAATTGAATCGCAGGGAAATCTAAGAGAAGATAAAATCCCACCTTGGAGAGGTCAATCATGCAAGGAAACATAATTTGGTAGAGTTTTTCAGAAAAACAATTTGCCACAAGCATCAAATTAGAAATAAAATGTAAGCCATACACACCCCTTTGGTCATTAATCTTCTGTAACTCATGTACTTATGTACTGCAGTCTGATTATAAGAGAAATAAGCGAACCAAGCATCTGAGAGTGGAAGGGTGAGATAACTTGGGGCACAGAACACCACGCAGCTGCTAGAAGCCTGGCAGTCGGTGAGGACGCAGACACGTGGCAGCAGTCGGTGAGGACGCAGACACGTGGCATGATCTCACCAGTGTCAAACGAGCTCACAGACTGTTACATAAAATGCCTGAAAGGATGGTTTCCCAATGTTAACAGGAAATTCTGGTAATTTTTACATACATCGTGGTCATTTTTCCAGACTAAAAAAACCATAAACACTTATTTTTAGAAAAATAACAAACATGAATTATGACAGATTACTGTTCCATTCTCAGGATGGAGTCTATATGTACCTAACTTGTTGTCCAGGTCATTTGGCCACTTAAAATGATGGTTTTCCTGCTACTTTGATGACTGGTCTAACAGGAACTTGTCTGGTCTTTGTCCTGGCTTCTTGTCAGGAGCTTCAAAAACCCTGTCATTCCCCAGTGGTGTCCCTGCTATGCCAACGGGGGGCCTCTGGAGTCACCCTCGAAAGGATCAGGATTAGGATTTCCAGCCGCTGACCCCCAAGGAGAATGCAGGCTGGAGACGACAGGTGCGCTAACCTATGACGCTCCTGCGCAATCGGAACTCAGCTCGACTGGACCCCAGGAAGGGCGGGCAGCTCCCGGGGTGAACACATGGCAGGGCTGAGAGCCGAGCCCCGACACCAGAGGGTGGGCCTGCAGGCTCCAGGGGTCCCCCACGTGTGATCCTCGCAATGCAGCTGCAGCGGCAGCACTGCTGGAAGTGCTGTATTTTAGTCATCGAGCCAGAGGGTCGTGGGACCCTCCTGGAGAGGTGGCCGGCTGGCCAGAGGCAGCCCCAACGGCGAGTTACGTGCGAAGGACTGTGCTTTCTTCATAGAGTGCGAGCACCTTCTTAAAACGACGCGTTCACTCACCTTTTAACCGAGCATCGCCCCCAAAGGCACCACAGCCCCAATTCCCCGTGGCCACTGCGGAAAGGTTCTCTGCAGACACCCCAGGGCGGAGGAATCCACAGTAAGCCTGCAGGACGAGAGAAGCGGCAAAGCTCGTGAGCACCCAGCACGCACAGCCCAGGGAGCAGCATCGGTATCAAGCCCATTTTCTCTCTCTCTCCATTCTTTTTCCTTAAGGACCAAAGCAGAGGGGGAAACAGAAAATCCTGGGATTACACAGGAGGAAAGCAAGACAGCATCCATTATGACACTCATTCGTTCGATGCCAGGCAAATCGAAGCCCTTAAGCCAACCCAGGCGTCAGTTTCTTTTGTGACTCACACAGATATAAGTGCAAACACCAGAGATATTTCAAGAACTTATGGGATAACAAACTATCAAGAACAAAAGGAAGGAAAAGCACTAAATCAGTGTTCTCTGAAGGCTCTGATCACCCTTTTCTTCACCAGCGGAAAGAGTCCCGACAGTCAGGCTAAGTCGGCAGCCGCTGTCCAAAGTGCTGGGACTAGATCAGTGACTGGTCGGCTTTTAAATGTGCTCCTGCCACTGACATGTGGAAGGATGAGTCAGCAGCTATAAAGGGGTCCCTACGTCTGTTTACAAAAGCACCTCCAAGATCCCTTCCCGCCCCAACACTGTACAGGTTCACAGCTGTTTCAAGCTAGAGTATTAAAAAATCTGACAGCCACCTGAGAAAAGCGCGCCGCACCCTGAGGACGCAGGTGAGCATGAATTAAGGGGACAGCTCGTGTTCGCAAGAAGGCTACCGTTTAAGGTCCCAGAGTTTCTGCTTCCATTTCTTTGCTTCAGTCTAGCTAGGTGGCCTTTTTTGCCTCCTAAGGGTTCTCAGTTTCCTGAAACAATCTGACTGTATTAAGAGGTCTAATACAGTAACAAAGCAAATCTGCCCTGGATTCCTGCAAGTACCAAAGCTGAAAATATAGCTAATACGTAGTAGTAAATAAAATGAAAAGAATGATCTGTGACAAGTGTTCCCGGAGAAAAACTAAGGAGAAAGAATGATGCTTCTATGAAACCCACACACAGAAATATGGCAAATTGCTCTCTGAAGTTTCCACAAAGGTATAAAAATTTATTTTACACGCTGCCTGGATGGATGAACAGGGTGATTCCTTCCACCCCATCTCAGGCTGTAAATGCTGACAGATATTAATTATATGCTGGAGCTGATCATTACTCAAAGCTGTGGCACAGAGCTGCCACCAGCTCACAAATTACCTGTGTAATCAGATGCGTGGGGCTTCTGTAAGTCTCTTTCGGGTCAAAAACACCAGAGAGCTCAATTTTTCTGAGCAGGTTCTTGAAACACAGGGTTTCTAGCTTCGAGCCAAGTGGGGGGACAAGCTCTCTGTTAGAGGGGATCTCACGTGGCCCCTCGGTTTCCTGTCAAATGCGCCTGCCACTGCCACGAAGACAAGGGCTGTGGCCTCCCGATGTCTGCTCTGCGCCGGGTGGCTTCCGTCCCCCTGCTGCCTCTCCACATCGGCTAACGATGGTTTCCTCAACGAAGGCCTCACCGCAGAGAATGTGGCGCTTTTCATTAGAAACTACAGTTAATGGGAAGTATTAACTTTCAAAAAGCCTTTTTGAAAGAGACCATAACAAAAACTCAAAACTGAAACTAACCTGCAGTTGGGTATTAGCGCAAATAAAAAAAAAACCTTAAGTGAATCAGAAAGCAACGAAATGATATAAAATGACTTTCTAGTCATTACGTATGCATAACTGTTTACACTGTTCAACACAAAATCATTTCATTCTGTGAAAAGGAAGCCTCCCCAAGGCCCGAAACTTCTGAGAGTGAGCCCCTCGGAGTGCCCTTCCCCGCAGGGCAGGACCAGACTGGCGCAGCGCCCCAGTCAGACGGACATCTCTGACAGCAGTGATTAAGCTGCTTTAGTGAGAAACAGATGACTCGGATTTCAGAGTGGGATCAGAGACGAGAGGTGCCAGCTCTCACGTGACAGGGATGGGTACGAGGCGTCCACAGAGCTCTGTGCTGGCAATGACTCTATGTTCCCAGCCAGAGCTGGAGCCGGAGCCGCGAGGAGGTTAATCAAAGCAGTGAGAGTAAGAGAAAGCGGGCTCAACCCTAGCTCGTCCTGACCCAATATTCACTGTTTACTTTCACAAATAAACTCTCAGGGGGGAAGAGGACACTGCCATGCCTCAGGAGAGTGGTAGAGGATAACAATGAAAACGCGCATGAGAATGGGCTTGGAGGGGAAGGGAAGAAGAAAGGGAAGCTTGCAAAGGGGAGCTTTGAAAAGCAAAAGCAAGAGGCAGAAGAAGACAGAGGCACCTAGCGTGGAAAAGAGGCCCAAACAGGAAGCGGGGAAGACAGGCCTGCAGGAAGGAGCAAAGAGAGTGGAAAAGCAAGCAAAGCAAATAGGTGCGAACACCTCCAGGCCCAGACTGAGCCCAGCAGGTGCGGTGTCAGGAGGTGTCCTGAGTACATGCGCACACGCGCGCACAGCTCAGGCACCGCACCATTTTTAGCGAGCCCCGTGGACACAGCAGTGTCTTTCACGGTCAGTCACGCTGCCACCGTTTGCTAGAGCACTGTAAACGCAGCCACTCCTGAGGAGCGCTCAGGTACGCGGAGTCAACTCGCCACACCTAACCCGGGTAACTGAATGCACGCAGGTCACTGATAGTGATCTTCCGAGGCTTTAGAACATTGTGATTTACAAAAGTTGCTTTAGTATCTCTTTTGTTTATGTTGCTGTATGCTTTTTAGGATGCTGTGTTCATTTCACACAGTAATTACCAACAGATACTCATTTCTTAAAAGCAAACCTAATATAGAATCTTCCGGAGGAGAGTAAAAGAATATTAAAGAGTCTTAAAATTATTCTTAGATTTAGTAATAATAAGCTGGTAAGTTTCTCCTTTTGTAAACTTCATGTTATATAAAAAACAATTACAAAGATCTTTATTACGACACAGAAAAAGCTACAGCGGTCTGTTCAAAACCCGGGCCTGGGCCACACGGCATCAGCGGAACCAATTTTACGGCCATTATGCGTTTCATTGTGAAGATTATTAGAAAGCGTGACACATATTTATAATACATGAATAGCTAAAATTCAAAATTATAGGCAACTTTTAAGCACATTTATATGAAACTAAACGATACTGTGAAAAGCTCTACAGAAAAGTATAGAGGGAGTATTCTGGGGAACCTCTTTTGTTTTTAAAATAATTTACCATAAAAAAATTGATTTTCCTTTTTAAAAATGGAATAGAAAATGAAAGATCTTACTTTCCTCACATATAAAATCAAAGACTGGATGGATTAGCCTTCTCTATAGTTATTGTATTTATTGAGAGACTCAATGGAAAACTCACTAAAAATGATATGTTTTCAAGATTGCTGAAAAGTGAAGTACTTTTCACACTTTAAGAAACGGTTTTGCTAATCAAGTTCTGGTTTAATACCATCTCCCTTCAAACTGGTAGTGGGCCCCCACAACAAAATAAATACATTTAAAAAGGCAAACATGGTGCGTTTTCCTGCTGGGGTGGGCTTGTCATTAAACTTTCAGCCAGAGAGACCCCCATAAGACATACCCACTGCTTGAGGTACCGGGGCGAGGCGTGCGTGGCGGATACCGCTTTGCACGGACAGTCTCCTTCCTTGTGAGCTAGGCGCCACCTCTGCAAGCCGACGCCGTACCTCCTCCCAGCCTCAGAGAGAATCTTCCTCGAGAACATCTCCCGGCTCTCTCACGGGGCTCAAACACGGCCTGCCTGCAGCACCAGTGAGACGAAAGGGGACCGATTCCTCCCTTTTCCAAACCCACCTACTGGGGAGCCCCGCTGGGCTGGGCGGGGGACGAGGAGGGCACAAGGGGCTGCCCGTGGATGCCCGCGGGCCCCAGGGTTCAGGGCCCACGATGAATTCTGAGGACGGACACGGGCCTCAGGGTTTGTGGCTTCACTTAGAAAAACGGAGTTTCTCTGTCCCTACTTGCTAAAAAGTAGAATTATGCAAGTCTCCCTAAAGTGATTTAACAGAGACTTTTGCTTTAAATATAAGCTTATAAAGCACAATGTGATGCAAAATACTTAATATTCTCTACAAGTTGGGCTGTAACTTTATGTAAAACTTGCTACTTGCATTAAAACTCATAACTCTTTTAAAGAGGTGAGTGTAACTAGTAAATACTAGTAAATTCTTAACTAATAAAGAATGCTTAAATTCAAGGCCCGAAGTTATTTAGATGAGTTTTCTAATTAAGCTGTTGAGGGCATTTAAAGGCCAGCTCCGCTTTCTTCTCGTTTGATGAGACGCAGAGCGAATGTGCGGGGCTGCAGTGAGCGAATGTCCACCCACCGCACGGCTTTGTGCGCCGCTGCTCACAACTGTGCACGCGAGGCCACGTGCCAGTGAGCACGTCACACCTGTGCGACTTCCTGTCTCAGGGATTTAATACGCAGGAGGCAAAGGGGAAACTGAAATGTCTTTAGAAAGCATATCAAACAGAAAAAGAGATTAAGTTGGCAACTGGCTCAGAGTCAGATGCAAAGAGGTGACCCAGACATACACATGCAGGAGGTACATGTCACCAGTGAAGGAAATATTTTTCATGACTGAAGATTAAAGCAAGCAAAAAGGTCTGGAAAGACATGAGCGTCAGAATTGCCAGTGGATTCAATCACTTTTTTATAAACCTGGATTCAAGTCCTGACTGCCAATACCTACCTGCAAGACCAGAGGCAAGTTCTTCAGTTCGCAGTCTCTAAATCAGAGGTCAGCACAGGATCTACAACTCCCTGGGTGGTATTAAAAAAAATCCCACTTAAATACTAGATAAAGTGCCTAGTACACAGTAAGCAAGCCTTTAACCTCAGCAGTTACTCGTAATGTTATACTTACATGATCTACGGACATTTCCTGCGTTTCACTAAAGAGAACCTTTCAGGAATTGTAAGTTAGGCTTACTTGCTACTGACAAATAATGACAGTTGAAAATGAACATGAAACTGATTACTATACTTTAAAATTCAGTTCATCTGCTTCATGCAGTGTTGTGCCCCCTACTGACTCGACAGGGAACCACCCAGGCTCCACTGAGTCGCTGAAGAAAATTTAGGAAATATTCACATACAGGTAACATTGTGAGTGAGAGGAGACGATGAACTGGCTGCTCCACCAGGGCGCAAAGACGCAGTCTTCTTCTATGAAGTGTGTCTCACACGAACCACATTCTACAGGTAAGAGTCTTCCAGCATTCGCTATGCAACCAACCGAATCCACTCACACGCACTGAGGCTGCACCAATTGAACATTTACCATTTCTGGAGCCCAGAGGACAGGGGACTGAAGGTTAGTGCCACACGGGTAGATGTGGAGGACATTGACTGGCCATGGGAATGTAAAAATAAAGTATTGATTCATGCCCAGGATTATCTTTTAAAAAGACCATATTTGTGGACAATTTCTTGAAGTGAATGATCTAGCTTCTCCAGCAAAGTATTTATAGGGACATATTTTATCCATTAAAAAGAGAGACCTTCACGTTTGTGTTAAAGTATGATTATGACAAAACAACTTTCTCCTTTTCTTGTTTCTTTCCAAAGCACCTACTCTTTGTATGTCTTCTGGTATCAATGACTGTATAACAAACCCACATTTACATGTTCGATAAGTAACATCTGATGAAAATCGAGAGCAGTCTTCCGCTCGATATGCTATATAACGAAGAAAGCATGTGTCTGGAGACAACTGCTTTAGACAAGAGCGTGGAAAAGTGAAAGCTGGGTTACATTGAAGATGTCTAATATAATAATAAAGATTTCAGGGGGACACGCAAATCTCTAACTTTGAGAGTCAGGTATGACAGACCTGCTCCAACTGTTGATCCACCAAAGAACCGTCTTTCTAAACAGTGTTTTTGAGGAAAAACATCATGTAAGTTCCACTTTGGAAACTAGTGTGTTTCCTCTTCAAACTTCTTGCGATTCTGCTGAGAATGTCAAACATAAAGCAACCTAATACGTGACGCAGAAGCATAAATCAGTGCCAGGCAGGTCAGGAGACCCAGCAGCACGCGCAGCTGTGGGCGGAGTGGACGCGGCTCCGATGCGCAGGCCACTTCACCAGCACCCCACACGCGGGAACCTGAGGCGGCTCCCAGCGGAGCGGTGCAGACACCACTCCTGGGAGACGGGGCAGCGTGAAGCGCCACACAGGATGCCGGGGGGCCAGCCCCGGTCAGTCCCAGCGTCTTGGGTGCCCTCCTTGCCCTCCTGTGTGGGGACGGGCGCATGCGTCCCCATAGGAAACCATAAGCTTCACTATCTTCATAAACAATTTCATAACCAACTACCTGCGGGAGTGAAACGGCAGCTTTCAGAACTGGGCAGTCTTCGTGGCTGTGAGAAAAGTGTGAGGAACAAGGAAAGCCCCTCTGCCTAGAGAGTAACGGGGACACCCTGAAAGGCGGCGTGACCGTTACATCAACACTAGAGAAATGTGACAGATGCCTCATTTTTGTGTTTCCGTACAACAATGCAGAAGGAAACCATCAGACGAGCACTGAAAGTGTCACAGGACAGCACTGACTCCATCATGTGTCGAATTCACATGAGAATTTTCCTATAAAAGCAAATATTAACTTGACTTTTATGGTTTGTTTGTTTTAATCCCGACGGCACACCTTGAAGAGAAACCCTCACTGGTGGCTCTGAGAAAACGTTCAGGCTCGTTTCTCTCCACCGTGCTGCCGCGCAAGTGTCCAGCGCCCTGAGTGCTGGGCGAGGGGAGCCACGCGGGCTCGACAGACAGCAGAGCCTGTCTCTGGCATCAGCAACCAATCAATCAGGGAATGGAAAGCGCATCCTATGCAAGCAGACAGAGCCGTGACGTCGGGGGCGGCAGGCAGACCGGACACTGCGGGAGTGACCAGAAGCCTTCTCCTGCATTAACGCAATAGCAGTAAGAGAGACGACGGATGGACTAGTGAACAGGGTTACTGGCCTTGTTGAGCTCTCGTCTGATTTTCTCAGGCGCGAACTGGTCGAGGTAGCGTCTGAAGTGAAGAGCATCAATGGCGACAATCTCAGTCCCGCGTCGCTGCCAGTCATCCCTGGGGCAGGACAGAGGGGCAAAGAGGAAGGTCAGGATGCCATTCACAGAACAAATCCTACTGGGTTTAGGCTTCTGAGATTGGCTAAAACCAGCCAACCAAACAGCCAGCCAGCCGGCCGGCGCCTACAGGCCTCAATCATGCAGGAGGGCAGAGAGCACCATCTTATTTCTGAATTCTAGGTGCACGCTATGAACTGCCAGGTATTAGAAAGTAAAATGAAAAATTCTCAAGAAACAACCAGTATCACTTATTCTAAAATGGTACATTAATGTACAATGAATCTCAAAGGCTAAAAGATTTGGGGGGAAATAAAGCAACTAAGTTCTTGTTCTTTTCTAACCCTAAATAAAGCATGGTATTTGTTCTTGATAAGAGATCATTCTTCCTTTGCTTACACCATATATCATCGAAGAAATCATCACAAGTTACAGAAAATGCATAATGATTCAGTACAGCATTCTATCTATCATGCTTAATTGCTGACCATGTGAAACCAATTTTTAAAAAGACACTTAGCAAAGCAGGCCATAACACACTGACTGTGGAGATAGGAAGGACCGGGCGAGATTATTTTAAAATCATGAAATTCCAAATTTTTCGTCTCTTTATGAACTCACACTTACTGAGACCAGACAACCTTCATGCTGAAGAACAGCATATAGAAACCTTGGCGTCGGTTTATAAATAATTATCGGAAATTAGACATCCACATAGATAGATCACTGCTGAACCGTCTATTTTAACTAAAGCAGGGAGAGAGGCCAGGGGCTAGGCTGGCCAGTACGAACAAGTCAGGGCAGCCACACAGGCGAGTTTCCTCTGCCAGGCCCGGTGCTGTCACACGCGCGCACAGTCGGCAGATGAGAGGTGGGAACTCTGCCCTTCGAGGTCCCAGCTTAGAACTTTGGTCTGATTTCTCTGTTCTTTCTCTGGATCTATGGAGATGGCACTACTGTGCGAATTAACAAGGAGCCTGGCTCACTGCATTTGGAAATAAAGTGCACTCTTGCAACGGGAGCAGATGCGCAGGGCCGAGCCTGCCTCCTTCGCTCGCCACACGGCCCCGGAGCAGGCACTCACCTCTCTCCACTGTCCTCGTGGCTCCGGGCCCAGCGGTACGTGTCGGCGTAGCCCGTGTGCTCGCTGTACTGCTCAGCACCTGAAAAACACGGCCCCCGTTTTCAGAGCCTCTTAAAATACACGCCTCCCGCCTCCGCAGGCCTTGCAGCAACTAGTCTTCCTTTCCAGAAACATCTACTGGCGAGTACCAATAAAAAACAACAAGACCTTACTGGTCTTAATGGCTGCTCTTAGTTCCCACAGAGAAATGACAGGACACCCCAACAGTCGCGGCGCCACGCATCACCAGGTGAGAGCGTGCAAGCAACGCAGGAAACAGGCCGTCACGCTCTGCAGATGAGGCGCGAAGACCATTTCATCAAAGTCCACCGTCTTCCATGTCAGCACCTACGGCAACACTACTCTGCATCACTCAGAAAATGCATTTAACAGAAAGTCATTCCCGCAAAGAAAAGTGTCGCGAGAATTAAATCTAGGCTGGGCCTGTCCCTGGACCGGCACCCTGAGAGCTTCCACGGCAGGAGGAGGGGGCGCGGCACGAGCTCGCGTCTGACGAGACGGCACCACCACCGACCACTCGACGTGGACCCCGCGGGCTCAGTGTCTGGAGGCTGCCGCCCCACGTCCCGCCGCTGCCGCCCCGCGTCCCAGCTCCTACAGCCATGCGGGGCTACACCTGACTTTCAAGAGTCCACAGAACAGCCACGAAAACCTGGAAACTGAGAAAGACACTGGTTTGCATGCAGAACACAAAGAATAAGAAGCAAGATGAAAAAAAGAATTAAGACTTTTTAAATTAGACTGCTGCTCATTTTTCCTGTAATTAAATGTAAGCAGAATGACTCAGGCAGCTGAATTTGTAACAAAGGATTTCTCATAGAATAAGGTGGACACTGAAGATATTATCAAAGACTCATATTCAGGGGAAAACAACTATAGAAAATACAGCATTAGAGAAACAATTACAAACAAATATATTTAATAAAAATAAAAGCAATCAAGTAATGGCATTCTAATTCAAAACTGAATTAATTTCTTTGGGGGCAGGTTAATTTTATATATTTGCCTAAACAATTCCAAAGCTTCTGCATATGTGAAGAATATAACAGTAGCAATCAAGATTACAAACAGCCTCTACATTCAACTTCAATTCACTGAAAATAAAGGCATTAGAGGAGAGTCTTAAATACTACCAGGAAGCAAAATCTTTACCCGGGGAACAAAGGGCTGCTTTGAGGAAAGAGTGACAAAGAAAGAAGAGGCAGAGCACACAAACAAAGAGAGGCAAGCGCGAGGGCAGCACGCAAAGGAAAGCGGGAGCAGTTCTGTAACATTTCCTAAGGATAAAGGTTCAGGTCATCAGAAAGACCTAACAACACGCCTTTATTCTGGTTTAACATTTAAAGGATCAAATAATTCCCCCAGCTGGTATCATGCTCAGTGGTGAAAAATGGACACTGTTTTCACGAAGATCAGGAATGACACAAGGCTGTCCACTCTCGCCACGACCACTCAACGGCCTGCTGGAGCTTCCAGCCAGAACAACTGGGCAGGAAGAAGAAATAAAAGGCATCCACATTGGAAAAGCAAAGCTCTCACTGTTTGCAGATGACATGGTAGAACACAGAGAAACCACGAAGACTCCTGAATAGCAGAATCAATCCAGGAGGAGCACAGGAGGGTGGCCACAGCATTAACAGACAAACATCTGCTGCATTTTTATGTGCAAACAACAGGATATAGACCATGAAATTAAGGAGAAGATACAGAGATGAAATTTATAGTCCATGTTTCCGGTTAGGAAGAAGTAACGTGGTTGAAATGACCATCTTACCTAAAGCAATAATGTTCCCTAGTGCAACCCTCTTCAAAATTCCACTGGCGTATTTCAAGGCAATAGAATAAAATTTTAAAAAATTTGTATGGAATCAGAAAAGACCCTAAATAGTTAGCACAATCATGAGAAAAAAACCCAAGAGGCAGTATCACACTTCCAGATCTTGAGCTACCCTACGAAGAGAAGAGTGAAAAGAACTACATGACACAGGAACAAAAAGACATACAGGTCAGTGAAAGAGCACTGAATCACTAAAAACAGACTCACACATATATGGTCAATTTCCAACAAAGGAGCACATACATTACATACCATGGCGAAAGGAAAGTCTCTTCAACAAGTGGTGCTGGGAAAACTGGACAGTCAGTGCAGAACAATGAAGATAGGCCACTCAAACACCACTCACAAAAGTTAATTCAAAATGGATTAGACTTGGATGTGAGACCAGAAACCATAAAATACTTAGAAGAAAACACAGGCGATACATTCCAAGCCAACTGGCCTGAGGGAGATCTCTGGGGACTCAACTCCAGCAGCAAGGGAAACAAACAAAAATAAGCAAATGGGACTACATCCAAGAAAAAATACACAGCAGGAGAAATGATCACCAAAATAAGAAGACATCCTACTGACTGGGAAAAGGTATTTGCACATCACACCCCTAACAAGGGTTTGATACCCAAAATAAATAAGTAAAAAAAATAACAACAGAAAAGCAATACAATGAAAAAAGTAAGCAGAAGATCTCAACTGACAACTCTTGAAGATGACACACAGAAGGCCAACAGACACTTAAGATGTTCTTCTTCTCTTGTCATTAGGGAAATGTAAATAAAAACAAGATATCGCCTCACACCTGTGAGAATGGCTATCCTCCAAAAAATGGGAACGACTGTTGGGGAGAATGCAGACATCTGGGAAGGCTTTTCCATTCTTGGTGGGAGAGTAAATGGTGCAACCATTATGGAGATTCTGCAAAAACTGAATCTGGGAATTTCATGATACCAGCATCTACTTCTGGGTATTTAACCATGAAACACAAAGACTTATTTGCAGAGACTTATTCGTTTGTCTTTGTCACCCTGGGCCCCGGGTCTCAGACCTGGATCCACAGCTCTCAGTCTGCATCTCAGCCCCCTGGTCACAGAGGGGCACTGCCACGTTCACCACCGCTCTTTGCACAATGGCCCCAAACTGGAAGCCACCTAAGTGCCCCCTGAACATGACTGAATAAAGAAGATGTGGTATGTATACACAAGGGAATACTGCAGAGCCCTAAAAATGACAAAATCCTAATATTTGCAGGAGCACAGAGGGAACAAGAGGATGATGCTAAATGAAATAAGTCAGAAGGACAAAGACAAATGCCTGATGATGTCACTCGTGTGGAATATAAAGACAGAGCAAATGAACAGACAAAACAGAAATCAATGCTGAACACTGACAAGACACCTCAGGTTTCCTGAGACCAAGGGGTGGGGGTGGAAAAAGGGGTCCGACGGACCGTGGGAGACTGTTGGTGATTTGTGGGTGGGCATGGTGTGTTACATATTTGCTGAGTAGTGACTCTGCACATCTAAACTTACATCACTTTGTAAATCAAAGTAACCTCAATAAAAAAGTCAATTACAAGATTCATTACATTAACAGATTAAAAAATCCCACATAATTGCATCAAAAGTTGCAGAGATAAAAATCCACACTTACTCATGAATAAAACTCTCACAGAACAATAAAAAATGAAACAAGAATTTCCTGAATCTGATTAAGGATCACAACACAGAAACTTACACCTGGCTTCATACTCAATGCAGAAAACATCTCCTGCGATCATCTCCATCACTTGCACTCCACGCTGTCATGGGAGTGTTAGCACTGCATGGGGACAAGAATCCAAGCCGGAGAGGGTCAAATGATATGCAAAACTGTCCCTCTCTGCAGATGTCATGACTATTTATGGAGCAAATCATAAGGAAGGAAGAAAGGAAGGGAGAAAAGGAGAACTGAGAGGTGGAAAGACTAGAAAGAGAAAGAAGGAAAGCTAGCAAGTCAAAGCAGTGAGATCAAAGGTATGCCTACAATTAGCAAAATGAAAAAAATCTCATTGGTCGCAGCATTAAAAAATATAAAATAAGATTAAATGCAACAGAAGTTATATGAGACACTACTGATAAAAAGTAACGAAAATACTTGGAGAAATACATTCATAGTTAGAAGACAATACTATTTCAACATGCATTTTTATTCGTCCTGCAGATATTCTCTGAAGACTTTTAAAAATAGCAATTGAGGTGATCTAAAATTTACACAGAAAATCAAAGACTCTAGACTATCCCAAAATTTATTAAAAAGACAAAATTTTTCTTTTTTGTCCTACCAGTACTAGTTTACACTCTTGTCGACATTTCACATTATCATTCTTTATTATTTTAGCCGTTCTAATGGCCACACAGTTTATTTACCACACCGCGGTTTTAACTTGATTTCTCTGATGAGCGATAAGTGATGTTGAGCAATATTTTATGCAGCTCTCTGTCAACTGTTATCTTCCTCTGCGAAGTTTACGCTCAAGTTTTTTGTCATTTTTCAAAATTGGGTTGTTTGTACTTTTTTGATTATTTACAGAGAAATTCTTCAAATATTCTGAACACAAGTCTTTTTGGTTTCGTTGGCCAGGGCTCAACCAAACAGACCCAGTTGGAGACATATACTAAGAGACTCACTGAAGAACGTGGCCTGAGCAGCTGCAGCGCTGCCCAGCCGTCGGCAGGCTGGGACGCAGGGCTGGGACGCGGGGCTGGGACGCGGGGCTGGGACGCGGGGCTGGGACGCGGGGCTGGGACGCGGGCTGGGACGCACGGGTGCAGCCGAAGGGGTGGGCCACAGGAGGCAGGCACTTCTTCGGGGAAGCCTCGCTTCTGCTTTTAAGGTCCTTCAACTGACTGAATGAGATGCAACCGGATGATCCAGGATACTTTTTATTATTCAAAGTAATGACTGAGGACCCCATGTGCACCCACAGCACCTTTGCAGCAACAAGCAGATCAGTGTTTCACCGGATATGGGGGCTGCAGCCTGCTCAAGATGCCGTTATTGAAAGGAGTCACAAGACTGACAGTGGCGCTAACATCCACGTCCATCCACATGACAAACACGAGGAACCAGAGTGAGACCTTAATTAAGCAAACCTCACAGCACTCGACGAGTCACGAGAATCAGTCCTTTTAGCTCACAGAACTGCTCGGAAGAGCAACCAAGTTGAAAACCCTTCAAAACTCCCGAGCAGTCTTCTGAGGCACTAAATTTAACTCTGTAAGGGGCATAGGCCACACGGGAGACCCTTCATGTGGAGATGCAGGGCGAGCAGACGCACCAGCCTGGGGACGAAGACGGCTGGCCAGTCTCCTTTGCATTTTCTGCGCTGAAACGAACGACCTCATTTGATCCCGTTGATTAAAAAAGAAAATATCCTACTTTGATGTGTTAACTATTAAAAATAAACAGAAACACAAAACCCGTCTTAGAAAAGAAAGAGGATAAAAACACAAAATGAAAACGCACAGATCTGTTTCACAGTAGGAAACGTGCCGTCTTCTTCCTCAAGAGACGCGAGGCCACACTGGGTTTCTTCAAGTCTAGGAACAAACGCGCGCGCTGCTGCTGCTGCTGCTGCTGCTGCTCTAAACAAATCGAATCGCTGGCTTTCTGCGTGATGCCTTCAAACACGGTGTCTTTCAACCAGTTTTAAATCCAAGTTTACAGACAAACTGCAACGACAATGCAAAGGGAAACAGTAACGACAGACCAGGGACACAGACGGTGTCAGTGTCCAGGACAGCTTGCGAGACTCACACAGCGACAGCCCGTCACTTGGAAACACGAGAGACCCCATTGAAGTCCCTTCAAGAGTTCTTGACAAATTCATGAGCTTTCAGATTTCGTAGTAAGAAGCATTTTATTTTCTCTCACTAGGTACAAAAACCGGTGAAGCAGACAAGTAACGTGGAGATTCACAGATTTTCACTTAAAAAGCGGTCATGTGAAAGCCATCTACCTGCTTTCATCAGTGTCACGTGGACGGCAGTAGAACCATCTGGCCTTTCATTCCCACGACTAATAAAATGAAGAAAAGATGGGCCCAAGTGCACTTGTCTCTCCTCATGAGCTGCTGTCTCGGCAGCAACGGGCCGGGTTGCAGCAGAGGCGCCCGCAGCGCCGTTCTGCTGCCACGCGCGGGAGGCAAAGGTCGGATTCGGACGTGAGCCATCAGGGGGCTTTCAGTGAACGCACGCACATCCCGTCAACGCCAAACGCCGCTCACGAACCAGACAGGGCGTCCCCCAGACCGCGGCAAGGCCCTAGGGCAGTGAGGCGGCTTACTGACGCGGGGGAGGACGGGGACGAGGGACCAGGGAGGAGCTGGAGCCTGACGCCTTCTCTCTGTCTGCACTCCCCGAAAGCTGTAGCTCATGCCGCCCCGGGAAGGGTCACAGCGCATCAAGGAGTAACACCGGATAAAAGAATTTGGCTGTTTGCATGACCTGTTTCATATTCATTTAGAAGTCTGATAGCAACCAGATGCCCCACAATGCCGGTAAATTGAATTTACTTCCACTTTCGCAAACTCTCCCACAGACTCTGCAGCACGGACACAGCCATCAGCTTGCTGAAGCTGGACGCGTCACTGAAGGAATGGGACTGATCAGGCAGACAGACTGCAGTGCAGGGCAAAGCGACTCCAAGAGGGGACGTGGCAGAAATCCAGCATCGAACGATGATGAAATGGCCATTTCCATTAAGGGAACATCACAACGTAGATATTAATTAGGAGGCGCTGTAACACAGTTAGTGATGTGGGGAAATGCTAAGTGAAGTCACCCGATGTCCTTAGCCCGAGGCAGTAACAGGTCTGAGAGTGAGTCACGGCTGCCCTTCCCTTTACGTCAGTGCTGCAGTGTCTGGTCCAGACTGGGCCAAACTGTCTTTAAAGAACAAAAACATTCCAGGGCTTCCTGTAACCATTTCTGGAGAGACTACATCCATGACATACAGCACGGCGATGGGAGATGACAGGACACTCACTACTATTCTCCTCGGACAACAATGAAGCCAGTGAAACAACCAGCTGTAGGTTTAGAAGCTCAGCATTCTATCGACATAATTTTCAAGACTGTAAACTCATCTTAAAAGCTGGAATATTCTGTCCTGAGTCTTCAGTTCAAATCTAGCTTAACTGTCAAAATGTTTAAGGCATCGTCTGACGTACCCGAATGTTGGAGACGGCTGCCTCCCGAGTCCCCGACGACAGCAAGACTCCACATCCAGACTGCTGCCGCGCGCCTCGTCCGGCAGGTCCGTGTGGCCGCCCTCCCATAGCACCTCCGGCCACGCCCCTCCCGCCTGCACACACAGCAGCAGCTGCACAGGTGCCATATGTGAGCCAAGACAGCGTCGCGAAGAAAGGGCCCATTTTCTATCTCTGTGTACAACCTCAGAATTCTGGCCGAAATGCTTCAGGTCACGAGCTTCAAACAGCTTGGGCTCAGTCCAAGAGGAAAATTAAGAAGGTTCCTCTCTGAATCTCTGTAAATTCAGCTAACAATTAACATTTTGTCTTACTTCATCAAAACAGCAGAACTGCAGGAAACATTATAGTAACAGGGCTGTTTAAGTGACATGAACCAACTCTTTGCAAGTTCTTTAGCCCAGAAGTATTTTTAAAGGACAAGACACACCAGCAAAACTTAGGGAGCAACAACCTCTGAAAATTCCTCCATGAAAACAACGAGAGTGCTAGCGACGGTGAGAAACACTTTTTTCTCAACCGTGGGAAAGGCCTGCAACAATCCAAGGAGTGCTTATTCAAGGAAAATCAGCCGAATCTCGAGAAAAACCGTGAGCTTTGTATTATCTCAACGTGCCTTACGCCTCTCTTCCACTGAGCTCCACAGTGGCTGTCAAGGCCAATGTTCCGTGACAGAGCAAACCAGCCAGCGCGCAGCCGCAGCGGGGACACCGTGCCTTGCTCAGAGGACTGCCCCACGTGACCTGCCTCATTAGTGCCCGGAAGACGAGCCCCAAGCAGTTTCATTGATCTGATTTGATTGATCTGATTGGAGGCTTGCCCGTGCAAAAGACCTACTCTCGCTTTTTGGTGTTTGCTGAAAATAATTACAAGTGACTGTTTGTGTGGCTGCCTGAGGCCACAGGTAAGAGCTGAGGCGAGCAGCAGGCTTCAAAGCAAAGTTTCCAAGAAAAATCTGAGAAATGAGATGCCTGCAAGGGGTTTTAAAGAGTCTACGCATCCCTAGGAATGCAGACAGCAACATGCGGGCCCCAGGAGCACACGTGCTCCTCAGTTCTCCCAGCCGTGCGACCTGGAGAAGCGCCGGAGGTGGCTCCCAGCGGCACAGACCCGGCACAGACCGAGCCCTGGGGCTCTGGGCAGAAGGAATCCACTGTCTGATCCTCAGCTGACCACTTGCTTAACCAAGTAGAAACTTCGGTGGCCACACACACAGCCAATGCTGATTAGAGAGTGAGTCAAAAAGTCAGTAACAAACAGCAACAATAACAGTGGGGGAAAGAGACAAACATGATTTGAAAGGTGTCACATTATAGTATTTTAAATGTCCAGTTCTCAAGAAACAAATGAGACAAGTAAAGAAATGAGAACGCAGGGTCCTACTCAGAGAAAATAAAGTCAGCAGTGACTATCCCCACGGACATGTGTAGTGAAAGTCCCGGGAGGAGAGAAGAGGGGACAGAAAGAATTTTTCGGAGCAATGGTCCAATTTCACCACGTTTTCCTGAACATTCAGAACTCAAAGACCGGGGCAGGATCAAGTCACACGCCCACACCCAAACACATCCTAGTCAAACTGCGAAGACAAAGGCAAAAAAGCAAAGCAAACCATCAGAACAAAACTAGGAATCCCCCGACCGCTGCCTACAAATGTATCTCAAAGCGGCTTCAGGGCTGCGCCCTGATGCTCGGGTGGCTGAGACGCTGCGCGGGGACCGTGTGAAGCCCCAGGACCTGCGTTCCTGGCCCAGGGCTGGTGTGAAAAATGAAAAAATAAAACAAATGAAAAAAAATGCATCTTTCTTCTATTCTCCAACCTGGTTGAACATTTAATCTCCCATGCTTGCCTCAAAGCAGCAGCAGCTGCATTCTTTTGTGGAATGAAAAAGCAATCAGCAAAATCAAAGGCAGAGTATGGTTTCTATGGGGGACTGTTCTTTTGGGAGCTCAAATAAATAGTTAAGTCACAGTAACTGATTTAAAGTTACGTAAGAGTTAGGAGTTAGTCATTACCTTTCTGTAGGTTATTGACAAAAAAATACTGTGACACGGCGTTATTTCAATTTAACAAAAACTTCAAAATAATGTAAACCTCAGTAATAGACTTAAAGTATAAATCTGATTATATTTCACATTCTTTTCTCATATTAACTTCAAGCAAGGAAAGGTACTACGATAATCACACTTTTTCCTCTTAGGATTAAAAATCAGGGTAAATAATAGGTTACTGATTTACTTCTTTTCCATAAAGCTTACTGTTACACAGATTCTTTTCAAATACTATACTTGTACTTCTTGTTGGTTACATGCTATCTTCATACTGAGGTGCAAGCAACCACCGTGGAAATGCAACGAAGAAGACGACTAGAATACATGCTCAGAGACATTATCTTCTTTTTAAGGCATTATCTTATAAAATGTCAAAGCAGAGGGTAACTCAATAGCTCTTACTCTTTCCCCTCAGATAAAGACGAAGAAGAAAAGATGGAGACAATGTCTTACTCCAGATTAGGAAGCGCGACAAGTAAAGACCCCCACAGATACTGGGACTTGTGCCCACGGTGGAGGACGGCGCTAGCTGGGTACACGCAGGCTTCTGGTCCTCACGACCGATGCTCCCTGTGGGACGCTGCCACAGCCGGACCCCGAGCCCACCTGTGATGATGAGACACTCGTTGTGGTCCAGCGCCTCAGTGAAGAGCCGGGACACGATCAGCTCGGGGCTGATTAAGAAGCGGATCTCCTCCTGCACGAGGCCTGCGCTGGTCACTCCGCCTCCAACAAAACGGTTGGCAAAATCCACCTGTTTGGGAAAAGGTGGTGTGTCACGTGACGAGCTGAGACACCTGCACACGTGACGAAGCAGCACGTGCCTCTAATGCCAGTCCTCCCTCCCTGTCCACGGAGACCCACCTGACCAGCAGCCTTCCCGGGAGAGCACCGCGCCCCTGCAGCGCTCATCCCACCGCCGCCGCCGCCTCTGCGCACCCCGGGGCCCCCCAACTGTACGTGACGCACGGAAAGCAGAGCGATTAGCCAACATGTCAATGCCATCGTATGGACTCTACTTACAGACCTTACGTGGGAACCCAGAGCACAGGTTAAGGGAGGTCTAGAAAGGTTCCGAGGCCATTTTGGCGCCAGTATTTAGTTCCCTTTATGTGTCTCATCTGACTTTGACATAATTATAGCTTTATCACATCATCTGGCAACCAAGTCTTCGGCCTTAAGGAAATGAAGATTTAGTAGTCGACCTTGCACTGGTATCCTCCTCCTTACGTGGAAGAATAAACAGTCGGAATGTTTGTCCTTCTAAACTCATCACACCAGCCCAGAGTGCATGGACATCACAAGCTATTTTTTTCTAAATAAACCTCAGGAGCACAAAAGCAAAGACAAAAAGAAAACCCAGTTTAGCAACAAAAAGTCAACAGAATTAGCATTTCCAAGTTGGTTCAAATTCTGTATATAAGCTTTCTGTGGAGTTCTGTGGCGGGACTCCCAGCTCAAGCAGTAACACGGACTAGTCACACAGGCCTCGGGAGAAAGTCGAGCGACGTGTCCCATTACGTCAGTTTATCTAAATCCACTAGAGCTCCAATGGGTCCGTCACCATCTAGGCTCAACAGAACAGTGCGTAGAAACGGCTTCCAACTGCCTCAGCTCATCTATTCGAGAAGTGAGCACACACACACACAGCTTGTGGAGGTGATTGTCACACAATTAAAAACCAGAACTTGTAAGCAATGAGACTTACATTCCGTGTGAGAAAACGACACACCCCTGCCATACTCCAAACAGTTCTGACAGCTGATGCACGGGTTTTCCACACATCCGCCACTCGGCCACACCCAGGTGGTATCCTACTTCGGTCTCCACTGGACCCACAGCCCAACGGTTCAGTCCCATAGGATGACTGTGACCACAGACCTCAATCTCAAGTCCCAGGTCGCCACCTGTATTTCTAGTCAACCAGCTATCGACTGGGGCTCCCATGACCCTCCCAGTGTGTGGCAGAGGAACTCAGGGTACCCTTGCTTACATTCACTGCTCGTGAGGAAGGTAACGAGGATGCAGAGGATCAGCAAATGACGAGGAGCAGAGAGCAAAGCACGTGGAAAGGGCATGGCGCTTCCCTGCTCTCTCCGCTCCGACCAGAAGCCCTCAAAACAGCCTTTGGAGGATTTCATGGACGCTCCACCGCGCAGGCATGACCGATCAGTAACTGTCCTCAGTCCTGTTCCTTTGCCCAGCGGGCGGGAGTCCGTCTGCGTTTGTCAAGTGCCAGCTTCACATAAGGGCGCAGTCCCTCTGGTGCTGTGCGTCGTGGAGGCAGCCAGGAGCCCACTCAAGTTGTCCCAGGAGAAACCCAGGGCATTCCCACCACCCGGGACATTCCAAGAGATTCAGGAACTGTGTCAGGAACTGGGGTCAAAGGCCAAAGAGCAGGAAAAAGAAGCCCCAGAGCTCTGTCACTCAGGGAAGCGCGGAGTTCAGAAGCGCTGGGCTAGGACCGGGGCAGAGACCAGTGTATGCACTCTATTATTCCTACATACGCTTTCATGCTATTGTCAAATATAAGATTTCTTAAAACTTGTATACGTTGTTTAAAGCAATTGTGATATTAATGACAACCTGAAGGCTATTTTATGAAAGTGAAATAAGAATATAAATCCTTTTATACAAACAAACTACATGTGAAAAGGCAGAAATGAATGGAAAGTAAAGTAGTTCTTTTTCACTAAAGTACTTAAAAAATACTGTAAATATCACTGGGCAAGTTCATAAAATGAGTTACCATAAAGAATCAAATATTTGGGTTTATATTCTGGCACACTAAATCAATGCCAAAAGGAACAAATATAATTTGGGTGAGACTAGTCCACTGATGAGAATTACTCACACTGATGAGAATTAGTTTCCGACCACACGTGAGCTCTTTACGCATTGGGTGGTTCATGGCTTAAACACGCACTGACCAAACACAGGACGAAGATGCAGAAGACGCGCTCCCGGACTCGGGGCACTTACCACCTAGATGGCAGTCTGACACAGAAGACTAACACGAGGATGATTATGGGAGAGCCTATTAACGTGCATTATTCGGTACTTCCCAATAACACGATCAACTGAAATGGGACCGAGGGAAGCAGGAAAGGGGAGGCTTGTGAGACTGCTGTGTAACTTGCTGACATTCAGGATGCGGGTGCATAAGGAAATAGGGAAAAATCAAATGCCACGAGTTGTGTGAAGGTGCCAGGCGCACCCCCATGCCTGTCGGTGAAGCAGGGTGTCGGGAAGTATGGCCAGTGTTGGGGGTCGAGGGTTAAAAGGAAAAGTAACAAGTGGACCTGTGCTTTGGGAAGATAACTCAGCCTAACTCTAAAGCAGAGCAGTCGGTTAAATGAATAGATCAGACAAGCTCTATGAGGGCCTCGCACAGGTCAGTGGGAAAGAGAGCGAAGGGGAGACGCAGCACAGAATACAATGAAAGTTGAGGGGCCGCTGAAGGACAGTGGATCATGAACGCAAGCGAGAAGCGCAGAAGACAAGCTCAGTACACTTCCTGCTGACGGAACAAGTGCGTGACTGAAATCAGACGACCCACTCCAGGCAACTCGTGCTCTGCTTGCTAAGGGTATGGGAGAGGTGTTCACCGCGCACGCCAGTGCTCAGTTTTTGAACACAAGTCCACATTCATTATTTGAAAGTTAATGTATGGAAATAAATACATAAAGCTCACTATGCCTCTGAAAGCATGGGGTCTTTAGAAAATCAAAGTTTCTCCTACTTAAAAAAGTTCTTAACAATAAGGCTCACTGTATTACAGCCGAGAAACCTGCTCCGGTACATGAAAATGAGCATGTTAAGTGCTTCTTTATTTTCAAGTAGGCATTTTCCAAGTCACTTTACTTGAAAATGACTTGTTCAGATTACTCAGTTTCTGAATCACAACTTGATGAAAAGAAAGAAATGGTAACACTCCTTAGAGGCTGTGCAACATTGCATTCAGCGTAACGTAATTCATACGCCACAGCAGCAGCTCTACACCCCACAGGACACTGCCCCGGCCTCCTGGGGACACTGGGTAGGTGGAGAGAACGACTAATAGCGCTAGAGGACTTCACGGTCTTCTCAAGCTACTGAAGCGTCACATTTCATCTGAAATACATTCCAGGGAAGTGGGGAGAAGCTCAGCCTTGAACGCCATTAAATAGCCCCTTGAATGGCATTATAATGAAAGGTCGACAATCCTGGGGAGCTAAGTAGTAGTAGCTTTGCTTTCTCCACGTGGATTACGGCTCCCTCAGCTGATCCAAGGCTCTAATGCAGAGGGGCGGACCATCAAAAGGAAATACAGGCAAGAGTAATGGTCATTTGAAAAATTTTAAATATATTTCCAAATTGTTATTTTAAACACAAGAAACATTGATTAAATACAAATTTAATCTATTTTAAGGACAGGACAAAGTAATTCAGTTATGCTAAGTATTTTTGCTTACAATCTCAAATCATCACTGGGAGGAGGTGACTTTAAACAAAACATGGCTTGCTTCTTTGAAAATTTAAATGACATGTATAAATAGAAGCCCTTTCTAAAAAAAAAAAAAAAAAAAGCATTTCTAAAAAAATGCCTTTTCATTAGGCATTTAGACAATTGTAAATCTGTCCAACCATTTTATAGTAAATTTAAGGCAACCATTTTATTTAACTTCTGACCCAATATAAACATCAAATAAGAATCTATGAAACAAAAATCAGCTATTTCCCCTAAAAGAAATGATGTAAAAGCAAAGGAAACTGAGTGCACACTAATATGCTGTCTCTGATTCATGATTAGAGAAAAGATCAGCACGCAGCGAACAGAAAGAGGGTTAAATAGTTGCCATGTTCTACTAATTTAAAGGTTATACGGGTGTCTGACTGGCTAACTCCTTTTTCCAAAACAGCATCAGGCAGAGAGTGAACAAGGTCTGGAGAGGGCACGACGAACCGCCCGAACGGGCCGAGCGCGACGCCTCCTCAGCACCCTGCTCCGGTCTGCCTCCCAGGCCCCAACAAGCCTAGCGGCAGGAAAGCAGCTCAAGCTGGCAGTGATTTAGGGCAGAGCAAGATCCTGTGCAGCAAAAGAACCAACTGCCGGTGACAGCTGTCAGACGCAGCTGGGAAGGTCCTCCCCACCGGTCGCCATCACTGTCTGATGGCAGCCCCACGCCGTCCAGAGCTGGTCCTTTCTGTCAGCAGCTCTTCAGATAGGCACACGTCACAACCAGGTCATACACGAGCACGACGGTGTCACCGAGGCTGTCACGACGATCTGTGGGGAGTGTCGCTCCCCTCGGCTACCAGGCTGCGTTCGTCACATCGGCTCAGGACAGAGGACCAGCCCCCGCCCCTCTGCCCTCGGAGCGGCACCGGGCAGCCGGACAGTCGGACAGCCCCGCCCGGCCGCGGCTCGCCTACCTGGAGCATGCCTCGGCCGCTGCCCTCGATGGTGCCTTCGTACGTGACGTGCAGTCGGGTCAGGGGCTTCCCGCACCTACGACGAAGCAGACACCGCTTACTGCCTTCCTGCTCACAAACTCCTCACGAGGACACCCCCTCGGCTCGAGGTGCACGTCGCACGTAAACCGCGGCAGCTGCAGTGAGGACACCGCTACGCCTGACTCGGCCTCTGCGCTCATCCCGCCACCCTCCTGCCCTCTCCCTCTAGCAACTGCCGATTTTGTGGCATTTACTTCTTAATGACAAGTACCTTATTACAGAAAAATCTGAAAATGTAAATATACAAAAAGTTGGAAAGCAGCCCAAATTTCAAAAGCCAGAAAAAGATGCCTAGAGTTGATAATTTTGGTACAGATTAGCTCCCAATCTGTTTCTTACTCAAATATATATACAATTTTTAAAGTGGAATAAAATTCTATTTTAAAATTATGTTCTATGAAATATCAAAGTTTCTCCTTCAAAGAGCTGAAAACAATCCTTAAACTATAAAAACAGTGCGATTGGTGACGTTTCATGAACACACCAGCGACGGTCAGCTGAGGGAACAGAGCCAGCGGGCCCTTGATGAGACGCAGGCCACAGAATTGCTGACCTATGGCCTTGCTCTGTGAGTGAAACGGACCAGCAAACCTTGTACGTCTAAGTCACAAGCTCTTCTTCCTCTTTCGTAACCCGGTCACTGACATGCTGCCCAAACGCAGTGCCCGGGCACGTCAAATACTTTGACCTAAGTCACTGGAGGAACTGGCTGAAGCAGGAGGCTGACTCAGCTCTCCTCCCTGCTGGCCCATCTCTGGACTAGGCCACGAAACCCTCAGGTGGGAGGTGCCCAGCGCACCCTCCTCTCTGGAGACAGAGCTGAGAACAGTCGGACGGACGGGCCTCGCTCTCGCTGCCCAGGACAGCGCACTTGTGCTGCCCTCATGCCACGCCCTCGAGCGCTGTCCACTCTGCATGAGACCTGCACAGACGCGCAGATCTGTGCTGTTCTCCCACTAGCCTGCCTGTACAGAGTGCTCAGCATTCAACAACTATTCAGGGACCTAGAGGGCCAAGAAAAAACACTCATTCACAGTGTTTACCCGGCTTACACTATATTAAAGACCAATTCCAGGGGCGCCCTGGTGGCTCAGATGCTAAGTTATTGGCTGCGGTGTAGACTATGCAAAGCCCAAGGATCTGGGTTCGTGACCTGGGACTGAGGACACAGGCAAAAATCATAAACAAATAAAGTGCATCCTCCTGACTGATATTTCCAGCAGGCAGCTGAGCCCGATGGCTTTCTGCGGCCACTTTCATTTCTGATCTACCACGACCTCCTATCCCCCCATCCTTCAAAAAGCCGCTTCCTCCTCTCCCTCTTTAAAAAGCGAAAACCAATCTTCCACCTGATTGCTTAGTGAATGAAAAACAGAAATTATGATAGAAATGTAAGAGATGAGATTCCAACTCCTAAGTTACACAAGGGTGATACTAATGGGGGTGGTTAGCTGGAGAATTTGGGGATTTGCTTTTGTGTCCTCGAAACGAGGACACATCTGCAGCCAAGCTCTGGCTCAAGCCCTGACAGCGGCAGAACACGGCAACTCGGCATGGGCTCGCTCAGAGCCGATCTGCATGGCTCACGTCACCCTCGCAGCAACGCTGTCGCCCTCACCAGCCGGCACCGTATGCGCAGGCTCAGACAAGGCCCTGCCCAGCCAGGAAAGGAAGAGATCTCGACGCGGGTCCCCACAGCGCAGGGGTCAAGTCTCCACCAGTAGCATGGAAGTACGGCTTCTTTATACCTTCCTTCCGCTTCTGGTCCTACCTTCCTGGCCGTTTTGCTGTAGGGAGACAACCTGAGGGAATCTACTAAAGAGACAGAGAAGCAAAGTCAAGAAATCTCAGGTTTCTCAGGATTTTGAAGCAGAAATTTCACCTGCTATCAACTCTTCTCCGTGACTAAAGTTCACGACTTAAAGTACAGTTCTCAATCAAACTATGAACTTGCTAGAAACTGATTTCGGGGGTATTTTTCAAAAGGAGCCCCAACGTCCTGCTAGGTCTCCGCTCTGGGCCCAACAAAGCCACCACAGCACTGCCCAGGAGTGACAGTCTGTTGCAGCTGGTGGTGATGGACGAGCCGGGCTAAGGTGTCTGTGAACAACCCACATGGGCGGTGGCGTGACAACGAGCAGGAAGCTCGAAGCAGAAAAGCCCGAACTCCTGGCACTCGTGTCCGCCTCCTCTGGGGACAGCGACAGTGCTCATGTCTTCCTCCTCCTCCTCCTTAGAGTGAAATGCACGCTTACGGCTCTGTGGTGTCTGGGAGACAGATTTTAACCACATTCTCCAACTCACTTTTGAAAAGCTAAAACAAAAAGATCAACGAAACAAAAGCACCAGACAAGTACCCAGTCAGTCTGCTCTCGAGGTTCGGCGCTCCTGGCCGCACTTTGCAGCAGGCGTCTGGTTGCCGCAGCAGGCCTGCCACTCTCTGCATTTGGGCCTGTCCCTTCCCTTCTGGCCACGCGGCGATGAACCAGGGGCTGTCCTTTCACACTCACGCTAGATGAGGGCCAGAGGCAGGCTGAGAACGTGAGCTGAATTTTAAAGAGCCCCTGAATGTTCTACAAAATCCAGACCGAAGTGAGTGAACACGCACCTGTCCTCCTGACGGGATGGACGAGGAACCCTGTCTACTCTGCTCCGGTCTGACTACTGAGCAACGACTTTTAGTTCCAGAAACTGTACTCCAAGAGGGACCAGAAGCGAGAAAGGTGTATCATCCACACTACACGCGACAGGGAAGACCTCTGCAAACTCAGGACGTCCGTCGTGTGCGCAGAGGCAGGAGCGGGAGAAGAAGGCAGCTCGGGACAGGAGACATGGCCAAGCTTAAGGGAAACGAGACGATTCACTGCAGCTCAGAAAAGCAGCAGACGTGGAGGGGACGGACAGCGAGCAGAGGACGTGAAAGCCGGACTCCTCAGTGAGCGCGAGCTGCAGACGGTGGGTAGACCTGGGCGAGAGACCACGGCTACCTCTCCTCGCGGCAGCTGTCTTGCCCGCGTCGTCACACGCTTACAGGGCCGAGCGGCCTTCGCAGGCGGCCGGGCCCGACGGCTGCTGCAGCCGCTGTCGTCTCTGACGCACCACGACTCCAGAGCGCTGCACGCGCTCGCTTCCTGTCGGGCTCAATTCTGCTGTCTTTCCTTTCCTTCCGTTGCTCATCTACGTTCCTCCATTAATACCCCTCTCAGGCGTGCAGCCAGACCCCTAAACAAGTTCGTTTCTCTGTCGCCTCAGAAGGAAGCATCTGTGGTGGACAAGGACACCCAGACAAGCCACCTACAGAGGCATCTTCCCACGCTAACCCCTCAAGAGTGGTCCCGGTCATGCTAATGCCACACAAACTGACGCAAGCGGTGGGAAGATGAAAATGACAGGGACCTGAATGCTCAAGAAACACTCAAGAGAGCCGCGCCGGGCCCGCCGAGCAGGAAAGAAGTCGACCCCGCCTCCCAGTGCCCCGGGGTCGGCACTACGTGAACACACACGCCAACCTCAGGGCACTAAGGAACTTACCAACCCGCACAAACTCCGCCTGGTTATTATCCGCCGCTGTACTTTGTATGAAAATACAAAAGAACGCGTGTACATTCCTAACTTCCACGAGGTCTGAGTGGCTGTCCGACTTCACAGCGGCGACACGCAGGTAGATTCTACGTCGTCGCTATTTACATTTTCCTCTAATAAAACCCTTACCCCGTCTTGTCTTTCAGAAGAAGCCATAACATACACTTAACCCAAAAGGGTAGTAAAAAAGACCATTTAAATATGGGTATCCATCAACATTAAACCTAATTCTCAACGGGACTTTGTTTCGGAAGGCAAAATGAAGGTAAAAGAGTCAAAGTCAAAAGCTTGCAGACTCTGATGTAAAAAGCATGACCTTTCTGACAATGGACTCTTCACGGGATGAAACTTCCTAGCACTGTGTTAATTAGAAGCTGGAAAACCATCTTTGCAGGAACTATAAAATAAAATCTCGTGTAAAAGTTCTTTGAACTCTAAGATTCAGGTTTACCTTTCCCACTCTGGAAAATCTTCAAGACACTGTCTTGTAAAAGTCACCAACCCAGTAGGTCCTAGAAAAGCAAACAAGAAGAATCACATTCAAATTAGGTTTCCATCTTAGAAAGATGTTTGCCCCCAACCCCCGCCAACGAGTCTAACAATGGCTATGAGACCCCAGGCCATTTGCTGGAACAAACCGAAGGCTGGTATTTGAATATCCTCACAACAGTAGGAACTCTCTGCAAAATGGCGACCCGTCACTAAACAAAACTCTTAATAACAGCACAAAAGTAGAATTTAAGAGCTGGTGCTTTTTGGTGAAGCTTTATAAATGAAATATACTTCAAAATAATGCTTGAAAGAAAGATGCCTAATGGTGTAGCTTATAAAATAAAGATAAAACTACACGATTATTTGTAGACTCCGGCTCAAAGAAAATCCTTGATCCTGTATCTTAAGACTGACAAATGTGTACACATTTCTGTGATTTTCACAGTAATGTCAAATGTCTAAGACTAACAAGGGGACCGCTGACGTGCCCGCTGGACTTGACATGCTAAGTCCTGGGCTTGGCTGATACACAGCTGCTCTACTTCAAGGCGCCTTAGCCAGAGGCAGAACTACTGACTTCTCAGAGGTTAGAGAAGAGAGATGACAGAATTTTCAAGAAGCAATAGATATGAAAGGATCACAATGCAGTAAATTCCAGAGTCTTATTTTTTAAACTTGTGGAAAAAGCAACAAATAAAAAATCAGCTGACGAAAAGTAGTCTATCTGACTCAAACCAAAGCGCAGACTGGAGGCCAGCCCGTCGGCCTCCCTCCGCGGAAGAGAAAGGAAGGAAGGAAAGAGACGGCCACCAGGACCCAGCTGCGGAATGCGGGTGGGTTCCAAGGACAGCATGCAGTCATTTCGTCTCTGCAGCAGTGCGTTTCTCTGCTCACTCACGAGCAGCCACTTACAAGTCACGCGGTGCAGTTGAATCAGAAACAGAATTTTGTTAGCGTGAGTTTCACAGTAAAAAGTCAAACAATCTGAACACAGAGAAGCGATTCTGCAGAGAGGAAACTACTGTGAGTCTCATCGCTCAGTGACTCTTTGGAGATGCAAGCACATTAAATGTTCTGAGATCGAGGCGTGTCCACAGATGAACACTGCTGGCAAAGCAAGGGAAAAGGCAGAAGCACCTGATTCTTTAGATTCAAGGACAAAAATGCCCTGAGAACAAACACATCTGTCATGACCCTTGTTCTCCCATAAAAAGGCACCTTTCGTGCCCAAACAGGTTATTTTGGTTAATCAAACATTTCCCTTAATAAAATCACAACATACTACATATAAATCAATTTTTAACTACTCTAGCTATAAAGTACTTTATCTAAAGCGACACTGAAAATAATACTTGTAACAAATTTGAATGCAGAGGTCTGACCTCATGGAAAGCTGGTTCTGATGGCACCGCATACATTCTAAACAGCACACGTTCATGTATTAAATTTCTGAAACCGGGGTGTATCTTCCATAGTTGGGGGTGCCCAGCCACTGCTACTGGTGAGAAGGGAGAGCCCGATTTCTCCAGGGGCGATGTGACCACCGTGCTGCTGCAGGCCTGTGTGGGTCACGGGCTCCACGACTTCAGACAGCAGACCTGGGCATGGGCTTGAATCCTCCGGGAAAACGCCTCCTTCCCTGTCCCCGTCCAGCAACAACACTGACGCCTGCAGATTCTTTGCTGCCCCTTATCCACAAGGTCAGGCCAGCACTCATTTATCCACAGGCCAACGATACAGACCTTGGTGGCGGCCTCCCATGGCTGCCCAGCCTGCCTGCCTTTCCTTCTTCGTGGCAGTAACATAACAGAAAGAACACACACTCCTACCACATAGCGGCCCAAGACGTGGTGAAACAGCTACTTCAGACAGGCTTTTATCATCTCTCTTCAGCAGATTCCAGACCTTCCCTAAAAATGATTCAACTGCAAACCCTTTCATTCCTCTGAGTATTTCCTCCTCAAGCCTGTAGCTCTGCATCCTGACAACCTGGAGCACGTTTCATTCTACTTCCACAGAGAAGAGATTACCAAGTACACGGAGAAGGTCAGAAAAGAAAATGTTTAATTGCACCTTTATTTCTCCAGTCTGACTAATTCCTAATACTTATGATGGCACAGAAAGTTCTATGAGCCTAACTCTGGTTATTTCCCTCAAAGCATTTAAAAATCTTAACTTTAGAACGGGCAAGCTAACTTCTGGAGAAGCCACACCCAATGTGACATCAAGTCACTCTGAATGAGTTATAATGGAGCTCATTCTACTGTGATGTACAGTAGCCAAAATGTACTCGTTTGCATAACAATGACAAATTCTAACCTGGCTTTGTATCTCAGATGCAAATAAACCTTCATTTTCTTGCAGATTTCATTCAGTACAGAGCAGAAAACTAAAAACAGACCGAGACACATAGCCATCTATCAAAGAAGCCTACGCCTTTTCCATCGCTATCAAAATCTGACAACTGATTTCTTCTAAAAAGCTAAACAACATCCAACACAATATAGGCAAGGGAAAAAGGTCAAACGTGCTATCTTTTGCAATGACTAAAGAAAGGACATGAGAGAAGCGACTGCAAATGATTCAGCGCTGTAAGACAGGCTTGCAGCTGGGGCGACCAGGCCAAAGAGGGTGTCTCGCTTGGCCAGAGTTGGCCTGCTCAACCAAGCAGCAGCAAACTTTGAGATGTTCTGTCTCCTGGGCAGCTGATTTGCAGGAAAGGCCAGTCACTGATAATAGTGAAGGTTTATTGAGCATGAAATTTCTCATTTAGGATTCACAAGTACCTTATGTGACAATTATCACTGTTCTTTTATTTTACAGATTTTGGAAACAAAGACTAAGGGATGTTAAAAAAAAAAAAATGATCCTGGTCACCCAGCTCCGAGGATGAAAGTGGCAATTTCTATCTATAACCAGCAGATCACTACCAGCAATGGTTAGACATTTACCACTACTACCCCAGATTCTATGACCAGCCTCTGGGAAAGTGGTCGAGGTTTAAGGGAGGGAGACAGACTAACTTAAGTCCAGCACTTTGATAAGAACTCTACAATGGCTCTGAGGCACACATAAGAAAGGGATGGGGAGAAAGATGATGGGTTGACCTATGCACACAGGTTGACTAATTGGAATAAGCAATGCTCTGCTAAATAATGAACATCTAAAATGTATTTTTCTGGTCAACACACTTTCTCTTGAAAGTACTGATTCACTGTTTTTAGTCATGAAAACTCATTAGGTTATGTTATGCTGGTTTAATTTTGGAGCACACAAAACCTACATACATTTACAGCACACATTAAAACATATCCACAACACGGGCACACATTTAAACTATAATGGGGATCATTACTGTCTCACTCTGAGTTGGGCAGAAAGTATACGTTCTTGGAGCGTCACTTGATCTGACTGCTCCACTAGTTGATAAAAATTAGAGTACGAATGAAAGGAATTTACTTTTCTCGGTGACTCTTCTAAAGTAACAAAAGAGCGTTTTAAGCTTCTCTGGTTTCCTAGATGAGCGACCTTCAAACAACCTGAAAGATACCAAAGATAAAAGAGGGTGAAGGGTGATTTAAAGCCTAATGATTCACAGAAAATGAAATCTATATTGCTACCAAGTAACAAAAAAATAACTCCTCCAGAAGGCCCTTCTGTAAGGAGTGGACTAGAGAACGGATCTGGATTCAAACATGTCTGGAGAGCTCTGAAACCAGCAGAACCGGGTTCTTCAAAGTAGTCGTGACAGATGGCTCTCCTGCCATCTTCCTCCGGGGAGCCGTGCCGTCTGCTTCCCCAGAATCAATTAGGCAGGTAAGTGAATCCCAAAGGCAAACACTATTTACAATTCCAAATATTACTAAGTTGTTAAATGATTGAACGAAAACACTATAAAACATCCATGGCCGTCTTGGAGGTAAGGCCGATAATGATGCCAGGTGAGGGTGACAAGAGGGCGGGCGGGGAGGGAGACGGCCTCGGTCACTGGAGGAACGACTCCAGCCCTTGCAGGATAACCAGAGAGCGCCCACCCCGCATCATCTGTTCCAGCAATCTGGACATGCACTACTTAATTTAGTTTCTGTGAGATGGCATGGCATTGTTGTGGGCACACAGAACGCAATTTATCCTGAGGGGAGAAGAGCCAGGTTTTGCAAGCATGTGACCTGAGTACGGATTCACTGAAAGACTTCAAACACGACAGTGTGCTTGGGGCACAAGATGTACTTTTCCAGAGCTTTTGAAAATGAGAGGGAAATTCTGTGGCTACAAATGGTGAGGTCTTAGTCCTCTGCCTCTGGCCATATTCTCAGGCTTTAAAACCAGAAATCTTTCAAAAGTTCGCTTCAGCAAGTACTGAAATGGGTAACATTTTCCATGACAAGAAAATCAAGCTTATGTAAGTATGCAGTGAGGGGGAAAAAGTTAATTTCATGAGGAGATCCTACTGAGACACTGAAATGAATTAGGAAAAAGGAAAAGAAACAGATTTCAAATGATCCCATTTTCAATGATCTGAAATCCTGTATTCAGGGTCAATTTCTGAAAAAATGATTCATTTGAACAATTTCCTGAAAAAAAACAAACCACTAACGTCAAATCTAAGACCTGATTGTACAAATCGTTGAGAAGTACGGTGGTGATTTCACTCATCAAGGGAGAGTGTTACACATTTCTTAAAGCCCAGCTGCCTGGCCCAGAAAAGCCCTCCGAGAATGCCGTGTTTCAGCCTGGCTTCGCTGCAAAGCCACCGAGAGCAGAGTCTGTAAATCACAGTGACAGTCGAAGCGAAGAACTCATCTGGCAGCTTAATTAAACATCCGGTATCAAATAAATACGATTTGCTAAATGAATACCTGGGGATTCATTGCAAAATCCCTTTCTAGACTTACCACTTAGCAGAGGAGGAAAGGCAGCCCCCAACCCCCACCTAGGGGTGACCATGTGCCCACAGCCTGACTGAGGAAGAGAGGCCTCTTCCACGGGGCTGCCATCTAGCGAGGGAAATGGCTGCTGTCCTCGAGAAGTGATTCTTCCAAAGGTAAAAAGTGTCCCCAGTTTCTATGTGTGGCCAGCTGTTTGTAAGACCACATACAAGTTTACATATTTCATAACCATAAGGAGAAACAATTAACCTTAGGAGCCTCTGGGGACTCGACTTACTAGCCTGTCAACAAGAAGCTTCCTGGAAGGTTATAGGGCTGTGATCATCCATTACACACAGGAACCACCGTTTATTTTGCAAACCTCATAGGTATAAATTGAACAGAATCCCAAGGTCCTCTGTTTATTTCTTGCTCAAATTTTAAATCATTATGTAGCCAAGCATGCTTTCCTGTCTTCTGGATGAAGCAGAGATGGGGGAGGGGGAGGAGGGCAGCGGGG
>RJWH01006295.1:0-57533 GCA_004363575.1 Solenodon paradoxus
AAAAGTTAAAGGAATTCATCACCATGACCAGCCTTGCAAAAATTATTAAAGGATGCTCTATAAAGTATAAAGAAACACCACATAAAAAGTGTAAGACAGCAAATATAAAAAGTGAGGAGGAAGAGAAAAGAACAAAAATGTGGATAGTTAGAATGAGAGGGAGACTAATATGCTTCCAAATAAACATAGGAAGTAAACATAGAATTGTTAATGCTAACTTCAGGGTAACTGAAAAACAGCCCAAGGTAAAAGGCAAAGAAGCAAATGAAAGGGGAAACCAATAAAAACATATCTGCACCCATTCAACCTAAGAAGAGAAATAGAAGAACAAAGGTATTATTTGGAGCAACATACAGAAGACAAGTTACAAAATGACTCTAAGCAGCTGTATATCAAAAATCACCCTAAATGTTAAAGGACCGAACCCACCAATCAAATAATGAGGAGTGGCTGAATGGATTAAAAAGCAAAATCCAAGCTTCTTTTGCATTCAGAAACCCCACCTTCTTTTAAAAGATAAACAAATGCTCGAAATCAGTGGATGGAAGACAGTCCGACAGTTGAATGGCAACCACAAAAGAGCAGCCATACTCATATCGGATAAAGCAGATTTCCAACTAAAAAGCATAACCAAATACAAAAATACAGAGACATTATATGATGATTAAAGGGTCAATCCAGCAAAAAGACATAATTTTTATTAACATATATGCACCAAATGAAAGAGCATCAAATTACATTAAGCATGCATTACTAGATCTAACGAGAGACATTGACAACCACACAATAAGAGTGGGAGACTTCAGCACCACACTGACAACAGTGAATATATCAACCAGTTGGAAAACTCATGGGGAAACAGTTGTTTATGATGACCATCTGGAACAGATTGGTCTAATAGACATACACCGAATACTTCACCCAAAGACTACAGATTAGACTTAATCTCAAGCACACACAAGACATTTTCAAGGATGTATCATATGCTGGAACAAAAACAACTTTCAACAAATTCAAAGATTGAAATCATACCAAGCATTTTCTCTACCACAGTGGCTTAATACTAGAAAATTATGCATTGTTCTTAAAAGAAGTAGAGGAGGACACAAGTAAGTGGGAAAACATTCCCTGCTCATGGCTAAGAAGAATCAGTATCATAAAAATGATCTTCTTACCCAAAGCAATATACAGATTTAATGCTTGCATTAAAATACCATGGGCTTATTTTCAGGAAATAGAACAAAAATTTTAAATATATATGGAACAGCAAAAGATGCTGAATTATTAGCAAAAAAGAACAAATCTGGAAGCATTATTCTCCCAGACATTGAACTATTTTGGAAAGCAACAGTGATCAAAATAGTATGGTACTGGAATAATAACAGAGACACAGATCAGTGGAATAGAACCGAATCATCAGAAACTGGCCCAATCACAGAGAGTCAGTTAATCTATGAAAGAGTAGTCAAAAGCATATTATGGAGAAAGAAAAATCTCTTCAATAAATTATGTTGGGAAAACTTGACAGCCACATGCAAAAGCATGAAGCTAGACAACTTACACCATTCACAAAAATTAACTCGAGCGTGAACTAGAGACTTGCACATTAGATCAGAAACCATAAAGATCTTAGAGAACAACATAGGAAGTAATTTCCATGACATCAGCTGCAGAGAGGTCTTTGAGGGATAAATTGTAACATCAAGGGAATCAAAAAACACAATAAACACTTGGGACAACATCAAACTAAAAAGCTTCCTCACAGTGAAAGTAAACTTCACCAAAACCAAAATGAAACCTAGTAACTGGGAGAAGATATTTGCATTTCATATTTCTGAGAAGGCCTTAATACCTAAAATATACAAAGAATTCTCAAAACAGGCAACACAATCAGAAAATGATGAGGAATTGGAGCGACATTTTTCTGAAGAGGATATAAAGATGCCCAACAAGAACATGAAATAATATTCCTACTATCAGGGAAATGCATATTAAAACAACAATGAGGTATCATCACACACCTAAGAGGAAGGTTATTATTAAAAAACCTGGAAACAACAAATGTTGTCAAGGATGTGTAGAAAAGGGATCACTTTACCCTGTTGGTGGGAATGCAATTTGGTACAACTCCTATGGAAAACAGTACGGCAAGTCCTCAAAAACTAGAAGATAAAAATTCCCTATGATTCTTCCATCCGGGTGTTTACCCAAAAGTTACAAAATACTAAACTACAGATATTTGTGCACCCTCATGTCTATTGCCATTCTATTCACAATATCTAAGAGCTGGTAACTATCTGAGTGCCCGATGTTAAATGAATAATAAAAAGATGTGATATATATATATACGCAATGGACTACCACACAGCTCTTAGAAAAGATGAAATCCTGTCATTTTAATCAACATGTATGTATCTAGAGGGAATTAAGCTAAGTGAAATAAGTAAAAAGAAGAAAGATAGATACCAGATGATCTTACTCACGGGTTTAATATGAGTAGAAACAAAACAAAGAAAAATATGAAAAAGAAACAATCCTTCAACATTTGCAATAAAATTGAAATTATCAGTTGGGAATGGGGCAGTGTGGGGCAAGTGTTTGTTGAACCCACTCAACAATGGTGAAGAGCATTTGGTGGTTTGGTGGAGGGCAAATTGTGTTGACATGTATCTGAGGAGTGTGGAAACTGAATATATGCGGAACCTATACATGTGAGTCTAATTTAATGTGCAAAATAAAAGTTGTTGAAATAAAAAAAATTAAGGGATATTTATAGAGTTTAAGAAAAATAGTGGGGCATGTCCTGATGTAATAGCGGGTAAGTCAATTACCTCCAAAGCAGTAAGTCACATACTTCTGGATTCAAGACCTGGGAAGAAGCAACCAGTGTGAACAACTGAACAAAAATAAAGCTGTTTCTTCTTCCTGTCTTTTCCTGCCTGCCTATTAACCTTCAATCCTGCTGCATCTTTCCTTAAATAAAGGTAGAACAAGCACATTCAGAACATCAACAAAGATGTAGAAGCATTATCCACACAAAAATAAAATAAACCTAGCAGACAATCACAGAATACTCTACCTAACAACATCTAGCAACAACTCCACCAAACAGCAGTAGAATAGCTTCTTCTCAAGTGTACCTGGAACATTCATCAGAATACAAAACATGCCACATCAAAATGAAAAGTATTGAAATTACATGAATTTTCTTTGACCACAATGGAATCATATCAGAAATGAATAAAAAAGAAATGAGAATTTTGCAAATATCTTTAATTTAAATAATATAATCCTATAATCGTATACAATTATTCAAAAAATACAAAGTAAATTAGAAAATCCTTTAAGAATAGAAGCAAAGTTAATGCTCTTTTGAGATGCAGCTAGAGCATTGTTTATAGAGAAATTCGTACATGTAAATGCTTATATTAAAACAAAAATATTATAAACCTACAATCTAAACTTCTAATTTAAGAAAATAAAAAATGAAGATAAAACTAAGCCAAGGTAAACAAAAAGGAGCTGATAAAATAGGAAAATAAATGAACTGGATAATAAAAAGTAGTTGGTGAAACAAAATAGAAAGCTGATTCTTTGAAAAATCGGTAACACACTATAATGACCAAGAAAAAATAAATTGCTAAAGACAGAGGGGATATCACTTTCAAATAAAAAAAATTATGAGAAAACATTTTGGTAACTGTATGCAATCACAGTAGATAACTTAAATAGAGACAGATACCACCAAAGATGTTTAAGAAGAAATACAAAACATGAAGTGAAATATAACAAGAAATTTAATTGAAAAGTAAATCCCATGAAGAAAAATCCAGGCTCAGATGACTTCACTGGTAATTCTACCAATTTTTGTGTAATTTTGTCTTGTTTTGAACCTGGAAACAGTATAAACAACTGGCACTCATTCTTCTTCACTATTCATCTGAAAAATGTTATTGATTAAACTAGCTTTTTGAAATTTCTTAGTTGCCAAAAGGAAACATTTTATTAATAAATTAAAATCATGAAAATGGAAAATCTAATATATCAGTCTTGTTTTAAAATCTAAGTCCCTATAAATGACTGCACTATTTATAGTCAACCCTGGAATAAGTCTCACTTGATCATGGTGTATGATTCTTTTTACATATTGCTTAATTTGATTTGCTAGTATTTTGCCGAGTTTTTGTATCAGTATTCACTAAGAATATTAGTCTGTAGTTTTCTTTTATGGTGCATTCTGCATCTGGTTTTGGAATCAGCATAATATTTGTGTCATAAAGTGTTTGGAAGTTTTCCATCTTCTGTTTTTTTGGAACAGTTTAAGAAGGATTGATAGTAATTCTTCTTTGAACATTTGTAGAATATCTGGTGAAACCATCTGATCCAGGGATTTTGTTTTTGAGAATGTTCTTGATTACTGCTTCAATTTTCTTGCTTGTGATTGATATGTTTATGGTTTCTAATTCTTATCTGTTTGCTTTTGGGATATGGTGCTTTTCCAGAAATGTGTCCATTTCTTCTAGGTTATTCTGTTTATTGTCATAAAGTTGTGTACAGTATTCTCTTGTAGTCTGTTTTATTTCTGTTGTATTTGTAGCTACTAGTCCTTCTTCATTTCTGATTATATTTATTTGTGTTTTATTTATACTTTTTTTGAGTATGGCTAGTAGCCTGCTTATTTTGTTTTTTTCTTTCAAAAAGACAACTTTTGGATTAATTGATTTTCGAATACTCTTTCTGATTTGTATTTCATTGATTTATCCTCTAATCCTTATTATTTCCTTCCTTGTGTTGGATTGAGTTGTTTTTTTTGCTTTTTCTAGTTCCTTTAGGTGATGACTTAGGCTTTTAATTTGTGATTCTCCTTGTTTTTGGAGGTAGGAATGTATGGCTGCAAATTTCCCTCTTAGTACTGCTTTTGCTGAAACCCATAGATGCTGACACTTCATGTCTACATTTTCATTTGATTCCAGATTTTTTAAAATTTCTTTCTTAATTTCCTCTTTTACCCATTGGTTACTCAACAATATGTTGTTTATTCTCCGTTGTTTTTGGTTTTCCTCTCTTTTTCCTTTTTGGTTGATCTCTAGTTTGATGCTGTTGTGATCTGAAAAGATGTTAGATTTTGTTTCAATCTTTGAAAATTTACTGAGACTTGTTGGTGACCCCAAAAATGGTTTGTCCTTGAAAATGTTCCTTGAGCGCTTGAGAAGAATGTGTAGTCTATAGCTTTTGGGTGAAGTATTCTATATATGTCTACTAGGTACAGTTATTCTATTTTGTCATTTAAAGACTTCGTTTTTTGTTCATTCTCTGGATAGTCTGTCTTTTACTGAAAAGGAAGTATTCAAGTTCCCTACTATTACTGTGTTGCTTTCTATTTAGATCTGTTAATATTTACTCAATATATTTGGGTACTCCTTTATTAGGTACATAAATGTTAGTGTTAAATCTTGTATTGGTCTCTTTATCATTATATAATGTCCGTCTTAATTTTTTTAGATTTTCTTTGGTTGAAAGACTACTTTGTCTGATGTGAGTGTAGCTGTTCTGCTCTTTTGGATTAAGCATTAGAAAGGAGTACCATTTTACATACGTCCAATTTAAGCATTTGATTGTCTCTCAATCTAAGATGAGTTTCTTGCAGATAACATAATTGGGTTATCCTTCTTAATCTATTTAGCAACTCTGTGCCTTTTGATTGGTGAGTTCAATGCATTTATATTTACAGTAATTACTGACATTTGCGAATTTCCTACTGCCATTTTGATTTTTGTTTTCTGGTTATGTTGATCTCTTTGTTACCTTGCTATAATTTTGTGAAGTTTTATCTCTTTGGTTTACCTAATAGGGCATCTTTTAACATTTTTTGTAGAGGAGGTCTCATTATTGCAAACTCATAGCTTTTGTTTGTTGGAAAAACTTTAATTTCTCCATCAAATTTGAAAGAGTTTTGCAGGATATGATAGCTGTCATTTTTTATCTTGAAGTATTTTGAAGATCATTACATTCTATTCTAGCCTGCAGATTTTCTGCTGAGAAGTCTGAGATTAGTCTGATAGGTGTGCCTTCATATGTTATCTGCCTTTTTTCCCTGGCTACCTTGAGAATTCTTTCTTTGTCTTGGATTTTTTATTGTTTCTCAATTATATGTCTTGGTGTATTTTTAGGCTTTATATAATTTCTTGTTCTGTTTGTTTGATTGATCTATATGTTTGTTAATTGTAGATTTGGGGAGTTTTTAGCCATTATTGCCTAGAATATGCTCTCCATTCCTCTCTTTTTCTCTTCATCTTCTTGGATACCCAGTATTCTAATATTACCTTCCCTGATGGTGTCTGATTGTTCTGTGAGTGTTTGTTCTTATTTTTGTGCATTTAATTTCTCTTTCTTCTTCTTGGCTCCTTTCTGCATTATATCTTTATAACTAAATGTTTCCACCATTTTGGTTATTCTGGTTCCATAGTTTTCTATATCATTCTTAGTTTCATGATTTAGCTCCTTTAAATCCTTTTTTTTTTCTGTAGAGCTTCAATGTCAGCTTTTCGGTGCTTAATTATTTGCTCAAGCTCTTTGGTTTGTTATCCAAATTTTTTAATTCTTGGAATTTCTTTATGATTTCATACATTAATTCTTTACATGTTAGAAAAAAATGTCTTCCTTGTCTTCAGAGTTAATTTATGGTGAGCTGTCATTTTGTTGTGATTCCATTTCCTCGAGTTTCAGGGTGTGTTGTGTTTTTATTTCCCAGTATTTGGGATCTTGTTGATCTACTTTTTTTTCACTTTTGCTAGGGGGCTCTCTATTTTAGTTTTACATTGTATTTTTGACTCTTACAGGCTTCTGTAGTATGTTTTGTTGTGTCAGGGAGTTATGATGGCTATTGAGTCAGGGTGAGCATGAGGTCAGGGTATAGTGGTAAGCTGGGATCCTGTAGTTTGCAGCTTGATTGGGGGAGGATTTAGGCTTATTTTTCTAATAATACTTTGCCGGTTGGGACTATGCGACTTGAGCCTACTGTCTGAGCTTAGGTCCCATGTATTCATCAAACCATCAGGGTCAATTTCTTTCCATGGGCTGCTCTTCCAGGGACTTAGCCACTAGGTCCCAATCCCCAGAGGGTCCCAGTCCCCGGGTGTGTAGTGGGAGGTTCAGAGCATCTGTATGCTCCTGTACTTTCTGCCTCCAATTTTCTAATCCTGGCCATTTTCTAGCCAAGGGCTCACTGACAGCAATCACAGAAACCCCTCCCCTGCTCAGTCTGACTCAGGCTTGCTGCTCCCTGCTCCCTGATCTCTGCTCTGTTTGAATTAACACCACTAGATTAATGGGCTGCTTCTGTATTTTCCACCAGGTGAAGACTGAGGCAGCGACAGGATTGGAATCTGCTGATTCAAATCCCAAGCAGGTGCTGGAGGACAGAGTAACTGTTCTGCACTCTGTAAGAATGTTCTTGCAGCCCGCACAACTCCAGTTAGGATATGACAGGGGAACATACAGACCATTCCCATATTACCAAACTCCCGTTTCTCTGGGCTCCTCTTTGCGCTGAAGTCTCCGTTGAATCCCCACTCTTCTCACCGACCAGGAGAGCTGGCTGTTAGTCTTCTTCTGTTCTTCAAGTTGCTCTAATTGACGCCAAAGCAGGAAAATCCCATTTTCTGTGTTGGCTCCAAAAAACTGTTATTTTTTTTTTTCTGTGCGAAGTCTCAGCATATGCTTACTTACCTGCAATGTCAGCAAGGGAAATGTTGAAGATGTATCTTGAAACGTGCCACAATATGAACTCAGAACCTTATAAAATGCAGATTCTTGCTGAAGCTATTACAGGAGTTAGAAAAAACAATGCCAGTAACAGAAGACTTAGAATTCAAGGCAATTGCTTCAATTGTGGAAAGGTGGGGCATATGAAAAGAGACTGTATAGCCTGCGGAAGCTGCTGGCCAGATAAAGGGAGAGGTGGCAGGTCAGAAGACTTGTAGAATTCCTCACCCAATTTCCCCCAACGTGGAGTATGTTTGATGCCAAAAGGGGAGGCATTGGGTCACTCAGTGTCACTCTAAGTTCGATAAGCAGGGCAACTTCTTGTCACCTCAGGAAAACGAACAGGGAGGCCAAGCCCAGGGCACCCACCAAAATGATACTGGGAATCTGTTTTTTCAGTACCCCATCCAGACAACCCTCAGAGTAGTAACTCCAGCAAGAATGTCTGCGAACTCTCCCCTGCCACAGTGGGAAGTGCCACAGTAGATATGCCCACTAATGAAAGAGTTCTTTTGACTCCTTCAGAGAGTCCTAAAAAAATTAAAACTGGAATATGTGGGCCTCTGCCTCCTGGTACAGTCAGCCTTGTTTTGGGCTGCAGTAACCTCACCCCCAAGGGAGTTACAGTTCATATGGAAGCCCTTGATATCAACTACAAAGTAGAATGTATAGCCTTGCTCAGCACTAAGCAATCATATCAATTGGTGTAAAGGGGTCCTATTGCTCAACTGCATGTCCTCCCATATCATAAATTAGAGACTGCTTCACAACAAAGACTTGGAGGATTTCGTGGTACAGGGAGAAGACAGTTTTCTTTGGCAAGAATGCTTGGAAATGGCTCAGCAATGTGAGGTGTTTATTAATGGAAAGACATTTAAAGATTTGGCTGACACGAGCAGGGATGTTACTGTAATTGCTGAAAAGCATTGGCCAGCCAACTAGCCTCTGGAAGAGGTAACTGTTGTTTTGACTGGAGCAGGATCTATGAATAAAATAAGACAGTGTCAATGTATTCTGCAGTGCCTAGGGCCAGAGGATCAAGAAGGAACATTGAACCCTCTGTTGTAGCCATTGCTATCAATATGTAAGGACAAGACCTCATGCAACAGTGGAGGCCTATATTACTATACCCTTTATTTTTACCCAGGCTAAAAATTATGCTGGCTCAGGGATACAATCCTCTAAAAGGTTTGGGGAGGATGGACAAGGAATTCCATGTGCCTTAGAGTCAATGGCACAGAAAGGCAGACAAGGATTCAGATATACAAATTTATAGTAAGGGCTGCTGTCATTGAGCATCCAACCCATATCCCATTGATGTGGAAAAAACTACATCCATCTGGGTAGAACAGTGGCCCCTTAGTACACAAAAAGTGAATGCAAGAACTAGTACAGTAGCAGCTCACTGCAGGACATGTTGAGCCTTCTAATAGCTCCTGGGATTCTCTAGTGTTTGTAATAAAGAAAAAAATCAGGGAAATGGAAAATGTTAAGTGACTTAAGAAATATTAAAGAGGTTATTCAGCCTATGGGAGCTCTCCAACCAGGTATCTCCTCTCCAGCTGTAATTCCCTGATATTGGAAGATTATTATTATGGATCTAAAATACTTCTTTTTCATTATTTCACTAGCTGAACAAGACAAAGAAAAATCTGCATTTACTGTTCCTACTTTCAATTATAAGTAACCTACCAAACAATACCAACGGAAGGTATTGCCTCAAGGAATGCTTAATAGACCCACAATTTGTCAAAAATTCATCAGACAGGCCCTGCAGCAACAGAGGGACAAATTCCCCACCGCATATGGATGATATACTATTGGCAGCCTAGAGTCTCAATCTCATAGAAGTCATTTATCATCGCCTGAAGAAGCTACTGCCACAAGAAGGTTTCTTTATAGCCCCTGAGAAAGTCCAGAAAGAACCTCCTAGTAATTATTAGGGCACCATAATTGATAGAAACCAAGTACTGTCACAAATAAATTCAATTTAGAAGAGACACTGTTAGCACTCAATGATTTTCAAAAGTTGTTTAGAGACATAAACTGGCTTTGAGCTACCTTAGGCATTCCTAGACATGCACTAACTCATTTGCTTGATATACTAAGAGGAGATCCAGACCTTAAAAGCCCAATGAAGTTAATTACTGAAGCCATTAAAGAACTGGAATGGATCCAAAGAAAAATACAAGAATCTCACCTCAACTGCATCTCCCTGGTGTGAATGTCTCTACTAATTTCCCTTCCCAACATTCTTCCACCAGTTTTCGTGCAAGACAACAGCATAGTGGAATGGATATTTTTATCCCATTAGCAGCAAAATAAATTAAATATATATTTAGATATGATAGGGAACAGAGCTCTTGCGGGGAGACTGACTCCAAAAATTAATTGAAGTGGACACAGCTACAATTATAGTACCATTGACAAAACAACAAATGCAGAACGATTATCAAAATAACCTTAATTGGCAAGTTAGTGTGTCAGATTATGTCAGTAATCATTACCACAAGAGTAAACTGTTTCAGTTCCTGAAATTGACTAACTGGATCTTGCCAAAAGCCTCAGCCTCTGCCCACTTTACTCAGCAAAACGTACTTTACTGATGGAAGTAATAATGGAAGGGCAGAATTTTACGGGGCCAAAGTTAAAGTCTGACATTCCCCATGCCAGTTGGCCAAAAAAGTTGAACTTGTTGCTGTCATTCAAGTATTTCTTGAAGTTTCTGAGCCACTGAACATAATTACTGATCCCCAATATTTTACAAAAGTAGCTCAAGTAATTGAGACTATAACACTCCCTCCACCCAGCTCTGAATTAGAAACTTTGCTCCAACAACTACAGAATGCAGCTCAGAATAGAACACAAGCTTACTCCTCCTTGCTCAGACCTCTCACTCAAGGTAATGCTTCCAGAGATCAACTATTGATTGGAGTGGCTTAGGAAGCCATTGACTGGCATCAGCTAACTTGCAATGCTAAAGGGCTTCAGAAAAGATATTCCCTCACCAATGAACAAGCAAGGCAAATTGTGCAACAGTGCTCCACCTGCTCTCCTATTGTTCAGCCCCTTTTTGGAGCTGGAGTGAACCTTAGAGGCTTAGTGCCCAATGAACTTTGGCAAATAGACGCCATGCATATCAACACCTTTGGCTGCTTAGGATATGTACATGTCTGTGTTGACACATATTCAGGCATCATATGGGCTTCTCCACTGACTAGTGAACAGGTTCTACAAGTCTTAGAACATTTACACCATTGTTTTTCTGTTATGGGGATTCCCCACGCTATTAAAACCGACAATGCACCAGCCTACACTGCTAAAGGCCTTCAGCAATTCCTCTGCAAATAGTTCATCAAACATATTACTGTCATTCCATACAACCTCCAAGGTGAAGCATTGTAGAACAAGTCAATCAAACCATCAAGCAACAATTATTAAAACAAAAAGGGAGAGATCAGGATGACACCCTTAGCTGAATTTTCTCAACATACGGGGAGGCAGAGATTGTACTGCCACAGAAACACATTGGGTTGGCACAGGCCCTGGAGACAGGAAAGAACTCGAGCAGCCAGTGTGGTGGAAAGATGAAGAGAAGGGCCAATGGCAAAAAGGATGGATAAACCTTTGGTGTACCTAAGGACATAACATCATCTCCACTAATGCCTGGGGCTCCCCAAACAGATAGTATGGTGGGGAATTCTCTCACCCTGCTCCCCAAACACCTTGGGGCCCTGTTCATGAGGAATTTTGGAAGTTGTCAGTGGCACTGGGGTCTCTGAATACACAGGTTGGACAGCATCAGAATAGCCATAACATCTATGCATTAAGCTTTATAAAAAATGCCATGTACTTTACACAAGCCTGTCTAAAATTTCCTTTTAATCTGCTAATAGGACCTTCAAAAATTAATCAGAAAAATTTAACTGTTGGCTGCCCCAAATGTAGACTGTATACTTGTATCAATTCCCTGGTCCAGTTTAATGAGAGCATTGAGTCCATTTACATTTTAAAAATAGGAACAGGTATATAATTTCCAGTGCATATGACAGTGGCAGGATTCTGCCTCTATACAGTCCATGAAGAGCTTTCAAAAATATTATGCCATTGTAAGCGCTTCATTGGGTTATTTGTTGCAGCCATTCAGGCATTATTAGTGCTACTACCACAGCTGCAGTAGCTGAAGCTGCCTTACATCTCAGAATTAAGACTGTTCATTTTGTCCAACAATGGCATACTAATGCTAGCATTTTGTGGAATTCTCAGAAACATATTGATAGCCAACTTGTGACTGGGTGGCAGACTTACAACAAGCCGTCTTCCTTGTTAAAGATCAACACTGTAGTTTGCAACATCAAATGAGACTTAAATTTGACTGAAATTATACTCAGTTCTGCGTTACACCACAAAATTATAATGCAACTCAACATATTTGGAACTGGGTTAGAAAACATCTTATGGGGCAGGAAAACTTACTTTGGATGTGCAGCAACTACAACAGCAAATTACAGACTTGTAGTCACAACATTAAGCTGAATACCGGAACTGATTTAATGGATGGAATTGTGGATGATCTTGCAGCCCTCAACCCGCTGCAACATCTGAAGTTGATAGTTGGTATTTTATTACCTGATTACTGTTTTATCTGTGTTAATCCTGCTTTTGTTATTGTTCTGTATAGTCTGGAGAATCAGCCACAAAACCCAAACCTCCACCCAAATGAATGTGGCTGTGCTTAACACTGCTATTACTGCTCAAGCTGAAAAACAAAATGGGGGAACTGTTGAGGGCAGAAAATAGAGCAAGTTCGGAGTTGGAGCTGGTGTAATGTCAAGGATACCGGACACGGGACACCTGGCAAAGGCAGCTGTGTGAAAATACAAGGACAGTCTGTCTGTGACAGTTCACCCTCCAAAATAAGATAGATATAGTTCTTTTGTTAGATAGCAAAGGCTGTATAAGCAATCCAATGTAACTATAAACTTGTTTATGTAAGCTGCTAGAAGCAATGCTGTGTATTAACCCAATAAATAAGTGGAGACCAGGATGGTCAGGGCCTTCGGTCCAAAAGAAGAGAGAGACCATTATTCCCCTGGCCCCAGCATTCCTATCTTCTTATACTCTCTCTTGTGTTTCTCTATCTCCTATGGTGCCTTTCCTCACTATCCCTGCTCCCAGATTCGAATTCCTGGAGCTGTGGATATTCGCACACCAGTCATTAAAAACTGCTAGATTCAACAACGGTTCTAACTTTCCATGTTTGTTTCTGCTCTGAATTTTTCTGTGTGCTCCTGAGCATTTGAGCCTGTTGTTGCTTTTTAACCACTTGAAATTGAGTTACAGGCATCATGACGTTTTTACCGTTAAATTACACAGGAGTTTCCCATAAAGCATTCTACATAAACACAAGTCCACTATCAAAAAGCAAATAAAATTAAGTGACACATTATTATAATCTAATTTATATTTAATATTTCAAATTTCTCTACTTCTCTCACGTCTCATAGCTATTTTTTTCAAACCTAGATTTAATTCAGGTTCACCGGTTGCATTTTGTGTTTAGAACGCCAAGTCTCAGTGTAGATCAACCTCCCTGTCCTCCTTTTTTTTACTTTTTGTTTCATGATAATGACTTTTAGAGGGAATGATCCAGTTTTCTTACATCTTTTATTAGTACCTTACTTGGCAAATTGAAGATTTTTTTACAAACTTAAAATAGATATTTTCCAGGAAATACGTTTCCAGAATGTTAGACCTTGTTTCTGATTCCACATTCTGTAAGGAATGCTCTTTGAACTAATTTTTATTTGCAAAAATAATATATAGCAATTGCAATAGCTTGGAACAACTTAGAAATATACAAACTCTGAAGTGAGAGTTCTGCTTATTAATACCCTGCTAGGGAAGAAATTTTGGTGAACCTACCTTCTTTTCTATTTGTGTATTTGTGTTTGATTTTTAGACCCATAGTTCTTTTGTTGACTTGTTATATCACTAATTGCATGGAGACTGGAATCCCACAATGTTGAGTAGGGATTCTTTTTAATAATGGCTGGGCAAAATGTCACCTAGTCACCACTTCCCTTCATAAGTGCTTCTGCCAGTAGTACATACATGTAAAGATCCTTGTGGGCATTGGAAATAGACTCATGCCCATGGATCAAATCTTTTTCCCTGTTTGAGTTCTCTGACAGATGGCTTGATCCTTGGTGTCTTTTGCTCTGTGCTTCAGTGAGTTGAGGAAAAGCATGATTTATGAACTCTTAAGGGCTCTATATATGAATTCTGGCTCTCTCAGCCTTTTTTTCTTTTGATTGGGTCCTTCCTTATTATCTGCACAAAACATCATCAGATTGGCGTACTTCGAAGGTAAACATCATCTGCTGCCACCAGAAAGTGATACAGAGTCTCTCGTGTGTGAATTTTTGCATTACTGTCATAAAATATGCACGTCCTTCTATGGAATGTGTTAAGGGAGGAATGACAGAGTGAGGAGGTCAGGGGGTGTGCTTGGCTTTAGTGTGGGGTTATGTCCTGGCAACCTCCTTGAGGCATGGGGGTGGTGTAAACATGGAAACCCTTTCATTGATTAATTTAAGAATTCCACCAGGTCATTTTTCTTATTTGTCTATCCAATGTCAGGATCACAGAGGTAATTCTGTGGATAACCTGACTTAAGTAATGGAGCTAAAGAAATAATCCTTTGGGTGAGAGATGGTTTTCAGGGCTGAGGGGAAAATGGAAAGTTGAATTGAGAGGCTGTGACCAGGTTCCTGGCTTTTCTGGAAAAAATTTTTAAAATATATCCCAATGAGAATCCAGGAGGGAACAGTGAAGCCACTTCTGTTGTTGCTTATTGAGCCATGCTCTCCATGGCATTCTTGTCACCACTGGGACCAAGTGGGGCATCCTACAATCAGTAAGGCCCCTTATTGGTGAGTTAAATTGAACTAACTCTGGGAACAGCAATTTTGCATCAAACATGTGTCAAATGAATAAAGCAATGATAAGGTAGTTTCCCACATCTGTCTAAATAACAGATGGTAGCTAAAAAGACAGTTGTGATTTTTGACTACATTCAAAAATTCAAGATGATAGGACAATACATTCAAAAAGTACATATGAGGTGGCATGGATTCAAATACTGCTTTGTCACGATTCTGTTTCCTATGATGAATTATTTTACACTCACTGTTTCAGGTATCATTTCACACTGGTGTAGGATGGCATGAAGGACATGAACTCCCCCAAGATGTTTGGGCACTGTGGGCTAGCACTTTCCAGAATCTTCATGTTCAACTGGACGTGTCTGTGCTCACTACACACTTCCTTCCCTTCACCTTATGCCCTTGCTGCACCTTCTCCCAAATCAACCATTTCTGGAGGCCCCCTTGGCATGGATACTGCTTCATACAACTGGAGGAGTTGCACTGTTAGCATTGCCACCAATTCACCCAGTGCTAAGCCACTTCTAGGACTGGATGTCAAGAGAGAAGTGTGGAGTCTGGGGCCACAGAGTCATCCCTTTCAGCCTGAAGCTCTGTAAGATAAGGTACTTCAACATCCTGAGAAAAAACTTTTGTCACTGAGACCCACCTGCTAAACAGAAATGTCATTGAGTGTGCACTCTTGGTGGAAAATACAAGGCAGAATATCCTGGAAGTTATGACCCAGAAGATTGAGCTGCCATGGTTAAGTATGCATTTGTGCAAATGTGCATGTGTGCATGCCTGTGTGTGATGGGTATGAGGGAGAACTCACTGAAGGAGCAGTCAACAGTCTCTTAACACCTATTGTGGCCTGCCCATCCTCTTAGAAGAGTGTATTTTCTGTTCATTTGCACTGAGAATTCCTCTCCTATGCAGGAACTGCACTGTTCAGTGGAGCAGAATGTGTACTGCACAACTCTAAGGATAGCATGCCCTATTACCCATGAACCATTACCCTCATTATGGTCTTGACCTTCTAATACAGTGGATCAAGAGAACCTCTCTGACTGGGGAGAAGCATGGCCACCCCCAGCGCTCACCCAGTGTCAAAGAGGTATTTGGGAAGTTGAAAATGAAAAACCCTTCACCAAAACCATTTTCTCCCTACTCTGAGAGTGGTGGTCAATCTGTAATCTGGCTGCTAATCAAGAAGCAAATCACACATGGGGTGACTTCAGTTACTCTCCTTGTTTGTTTCTATATTTTCCTTTTTCAAGAGAAAAGCACTTAAAGGAGACTAGGAACTTGGGAAATTGTTTTTTTGTTCCTTTGAAGATTCCTGATGAACCTGTTTTCTTTGCAATCAGTAAGATAGCTGTGGGCTGCAACAAACCCAAGGCTGAACAATTGGCCAGTCCCATGGCTCTGTAGAAGTTGCCCTGAGTTCTGTCTTCTTTATGAACAAGGTAGTCCTACTTTACTATCTTATTGAGGACTCAGGACTTGAGAGCCAGGTGGCATCTAGGCAATGGGTAAGGTGGCCCCATGAAGGGTTGCCAAAATTACTGCAACCCGAGATCTATGCCTTTCTGAAAGCATAGAAAGTTTTGTAATTATCCTTGAACCTGAATGGCATCACCCTGTCCCATGGGGTCACAGAAGAAAGAATACCTCTTAGAAGAGACAGTGTTTGATGTCATTCCTCAGCCTCGTGATCCCTTCTATTTTCATTTTTACAAGGAACACTGAGCCTGAGACGGTCTACCTCTCCCCTCAGTGTCCCCACCTAGACATTCTTATCCTCGGGCGACCATTACAAACACCTCTTTCTCCTGCATGTCTCTGCCTTGGTTTCAAGAAGTATGACATAATTTTAAGTTTGCTTTCCTGTTTGGGAAGCTGTTTCCCAACAGTTGTACACAACCTTGTAGATGACCTAAAGCCAACCAACAATCATGATCTGGCCCCATACTTTGATAATTGGCCCCTTTTTATAAATATTACCTTGGGGTGCACATACTTAAAAATCTGATCTGCATGTGCATAAAAAAAATCTGATTATTGTAGGTGAGTTGGGATGCAGAGTGCTTTAAATTCGTATGTGTGTCTGTTTTTTTCTCTGTGTATATGTGTATATCTCTGTGTTTGTGTTTGTGTCTGTGTTTTAAGTAAGTTACCAGAAGTACGATGGAATGATTTTCAGTCTCAATTTTTGAGAAATCTCCATAGAAAAAAATAAACATCAACAGATATTCACACATTTAGCCGAAGTTTCATTTTATGATCAGAAGCCACATAAGATGTCACATACATGTTAAAATGCCTAAAATAAAATGGCAAAAACTCAATACCAGGGAAGATTTTGAACAACCAGTACATGGAATGAAAGATAATACAATGGCTTTTAAAACAATTTATCACAACTTGTATCACAACGAATCAGTTTTTCCATGTATGAAATGTGAATAAAGATCCTCACTTTACCATGCAGGGTTTTTGTAATACAAAAAATATTAGCAGATAAAGTAATGAAATGCCCCTTTACTTATATACAGTGTGGTTGTCAATTCCAAAATAGATACACTATGGAAATGGCATAATGCTTTGTCTAATAAGGTGAACAAAGTCTTCAGTCTTTGAACTTAAACGTGAAGGATACACAGTTGTTCACCAGATGGAGAAGGAAATATTAACGTGAACTTGTGATTTTCCAAGACCCACAAATCAACCGATCCCCAGGTAGAACCAGAGCGTAAGGCTCAAGGTGAGGTGTGTATGGAGAGGTGGATGCAACAATTAGATTCAGCAGACCTGCTTCTGTCAGTGAGAGAGCAGATGTCAAGCCCAGGTTATCCCACATCTGCATTATCACAAAGAATAAATCAACTGAATCTACTTTCTACTGTCATGTGTGCAGACCTGTGTATGATTTTCCAATACTAAGGTAAGGTTTATGCTTAATATCTTCACTCTGCCATGCCCTCAACAAGCACATCCACGTAAGATCAGATAACTTTCTTTTCAAGATTTATGCTTTCATTCTGTGATGGATGACATTTCAGGAATGACCTATTAAGGAACAACCTATAGCTGTTGTAGAATTAAGGAAACAGACAATCTTCTATTCTGTTCTTCATCCACATATATACTTCTGGAGGAGGATTTCACTCTCTACCCAACAGCAAGAATCAGAGCAGTGAACACAGGGTCTTTATTTGGGTGATTTTCCAAATATAATTGCTGGTGTTTTAGAAGCAGAAGAGGTGCAACTGAAGTCTTAGAATCATGTGCCCTTCCTACACCCAGAACACAATATGAAAATCTCTGACCTTGGTTAAGAGAATCATAGTTAAAATTATGCCACCTGAAGACAAATTCATAAAAATCAATACATCCAGGAAAAACAGGTTAAGACTACAAATGTGGCTTTGGGAAAAATTGACTGAGTTTGTCTCTGGTTCTGATATGTGTTAGCTCTGTGATCTTGGATAAATTACTTAATTCCCCTGTGCCACAGTCTTCACCTCTTTCATGGAGATGGTCATGACAACTACCTCCATCATGAATGGAAATACTGAATGAGTGAATTTTTATGTAAATGCCACAGAATCACCAAGTTGGTCAGCTTGGTAGCCTCCCCTTCAAGACCCCATTTACATAACAGCCCAGTTTTCAATAGCCAAGACATGAAACAACCTAACAACAACACATGACTGGATAAAGAAGTTTGGCACATAAACTCAACAGAATTCTACAGCATAGTTTAAACAATAATATTGTGTCCTCTGCAATAACCTGGATGGAATTGGCAGGGATCATGTTGGGGAAAATTATCCAGAAAGAAAAATAAAAACAGGAGTTTCATTCATATGTGGAATCTAAATAAATCAAAAACAATTGATCATACAAATCTCAACAAAAATTGCAGAACACATGACTGTGGTCACAGAGAAGGGGGAGAAAAGATTGAGGTGAAGGTGGTGGTAAAGGACACTAGAACCCTGGTGGTGGGTTTGGTGTGAAATACATACTGGAATGCAATTTCAGTATCCTAAAATGACTATACCATTGTGAACAAAAGAAGTGAAAAACATTGCTCTAAAAATATGCAACTTAGACCTTCTGCAAAATTCCAAAAAAAAGGCGTCAACAACAGATTTTATCTATCATCTCCAACAGTTCTTTCCATAGAACTAAAAATAATCTAAAAGCAAATACCAGTGCTCCACCTTGACAGTTTTCATAAAAAAGGTACTGAGTTATCCCTAAATTGGCATATGCCCCAGACAAAAACGATTGTTTTGGGAGTAATCTATCTTGCATCAAAGGTTTAGAATTCTAAGTGCTTGAGATATGCAGACTACTGTCATATCCTCAAGGGCATTACATATGATGACATGTGATTGTCAGTAGCTATGGAATTGGCTTTTAGGGAAAATGCCCACTTAATAATAGCAGAATCTGAGAAGTCATGCTAATATAACTGATACCCATTTCAGCAAACAGTGTGATAGAAAATACTGGAAGATACAGAAGATAAGGTGACTTTGATCACCACTGACATCAGGTTTCAAATTGCATACCTGAAGGAAGAAAGTTTGTTATCAGTCTGCACTCTACAAAGATGGCAAAGTTTTCTCAAAACCTGCAACTAAACTGATTGGGATTCTGTCTATACTATCAGCAGACACACAGGACAATGTGTGGATTTTCATAATCTGGGTCCAAAATCAGCATGGTGGTGTCTAGCCATACCACTAGATCTACACAATCTGTTTTGTCTGAAGAGTAAAGGACTAGTGACTGTTTATAAATAGGTTACATTTGTTTATGATCTTTGAGAATGGAACCACTGCAATAGAGTGGTAAATACACATTTTTATCCCCTGGATGCTGACTACTACTTGCAATGATCTAGTTTTGCCTAAATGGAAAAGTGATTTCTATCAGCATGCTTTACACTTTCTAACATCAATGTGTCATGATGGATTATACTCCCTTCCAGATACTAAGTTAGTTTAAACTGACCAGCAGTTTAAGGAAATGAGTTATGCCTGTATATCGCATACTTTTCAGTTATCCAAGTCAAAAAATGTAGCAGGTACATTCTTTTGTAATAATACTTCTTTTGAGTGATTAGCCCTCTAAGAATAGACATGTCAATCATATGAAGTACTGCAGCTCTACAAAATTAAGATGTATTAGTGAAAATGGTTAGTGAAGGCAATTTATTTTTATAATAAATTTTTGATTAGCTGATTATCAAAATATATGACTCATAATTTGTATCGACATATGATCAAAGTAACAGGAATTTGGGGAATAGGTTCAATTGGGTTTAAAGTTTAGAAAATAACTAAGTGAGAAAATCTCATCTCTGTTCATATCCTTACTGCTCTTCATACAGAAGTATATCAAGCATTTATGACCTCAAACTTTAAAGTCAATAAATGTAATGTGTTTAATAAGCCTCAGATTTATCATTTTATATAACTAATTATTACAGTAAGTCTGGTAAGATTTTCTCTTATTTGATATTTATTTAAAAATTTAGCAAATGACAGCTATATGTTTCTATTCCTATAGAGCAAAAGACTGCTCCCAACAGTCTTTCAGTGACAATTTCTCTAGTAAGTTTAAGGCAAAAAGAAACTTTCATTATGCTCTTCAAATAGCTCTAGGCATTGCGTTGGGACAATGGAATTCTTTAGCCTATAGATTGTAGCTCATTAATACATTAATTTGAGGTGAATTTTTGTTGCCTCTAGTATTTCCCCCTCAGAGATAATAGCACTGATTGTCCTTTGATGCATTTGTTGCTGTGGTGAGGTGTCTCTTGTTTCTCTACTTTACTAAGCTCCTTCCTCTTATCAACCTTATGAAAATGCAAGTCCTTCAGAGTTAGCCAACAGCACAATCATTCATCTCATCTGATCACTGTAGGGAGGCTTTGTGAGTGGGTGCAGAGCATGAATCTAACAATTGCACTATTGGGAATCTGAAGAATGCATGCTGAGTCAGCAACACAAGTGCATAGAGGGCCACAACCTCTTTCCTTTGTCCCAACTCAAGGTGTTGAGATGTGGAAAGGACCATAAGTAATTTCACCTGTTTGAGCACCAGTGTATGAATCCACTTGGATAGCATTTATTTCTTTTAAATAGAATTTATATTCATTCTAGCATCTGGGAATGATATTTTTGAAAACTGTCCAGTTGACTAAAACTGTCATGTGTTATTTTATGGTTTTCCTTCCACAGGAATGAGATGGAAAATTACTTTAATTCACTGATTATAATATCGATGTTCCTGGTAGAATTTATAACACCTGTGATTTTAATCTATGTCCCTTAGGTAACAGCAAGACTACAATTTACAAAATGTTCCTCTTACAAAAGAAAGAACTCAGTACATGGAGGTAAGGCTGTGGGATCACAGAATTTTTTTGTCAGCACGAAAGTCAACAAGTAGCTAAATCATACTGTTTACCCTAGGAAAAAGGAAAGTTTTTAAATTAATGCATTGCAGAGATTGTTAACCCTTTGCCATCATACTTTTTATGTCTGTATTGTTCATACTAGGTTGCCATATTGTAACAATTATCTTTGTCTCTTCTATGACCATAATTCAAGATAATTTAAATCAAATTTAATCTGTTATTATTTTTCCATTCGAACCACTACACTTCCATATAAATTTCCAAGAATTACTTATTGCATTTTTACCACATCATATGCACATACATGACCTACTGGTGTACTTTCACCTTCAACTGTATTGTATTAATTTAAAAAATCATGTCATAGATATCTGTATGTAGATATATGGGGGTATATAAAATCAGTTTAGTCTTAAGAGTTTATTAGAAAAACATTGAAAGATAACCAGAGAGACTGATTCTTAGAGTAAATAAAGTTTGTTTCAAATACTGGTTATAGAAAGTATGTTGTATTTTAATGTAAATTGCTGTGATCCTGGGACAATTAATACCAATGTTTCATGACCTCTTGTCAGTATACAGCAAAATGATCCACAATTGAAAAAGACAAATTTAAAATAAACACAGTCTGTGGTGACTCAGTGGGGTTTACTAGAATAAATTGTTTCTACCATAATTAATGTGAAAATAGTACTTTTTGGTACTTAAGCCATTAGTGCCCTCCTATCTTCCAGTCAGTCCAACAGATGCTGCCTCATTAAAATTGACTTAGAGTTTATACTAATGAACATCAGATAAACCTGGAGTAGCTGAATAAACACTATTTTTTTGCCCAAGTGCATATAATCATTATGTTTACAGGTAATTGATAATATTGTTATTAGAAGTCTTTCACAATCCATTGACAAATATAGTGGTGCAGTTATTTAAATAACTCTACCTTTTCAATGCCTTAACCCCTTCAACAATCTAACCATAGCTTTCGGTGAATTAGCAGGAAGCAGAGATGAGTGAAGTATCTGTGTTGCCTTCTTTTAAAAACTGGGGCCCATCTTTTAAAAATTATACCTATGTTCTGTTTGACTTTCTTAGACCATTTCCTGAATTTGTGAAGATAAAGTCAGTTGTAGAGTTGCTCTAAGAAGGTTGATCAGTGCCAATTAAATCATCAGTGTGAAGTGCTCTAATGGTCTCACTCATAAGGGAGGTTATAACAACATCAACCCCTTAAAAGTGGACTGTTGAAATATCAGCTCTCCTCAAAAAAGTAGAAAAAGGCCTAAACATTCAATTATTATCTCCCAAAGGAGCGCAGTGCAATTTTTTCAATGTGTGCAATTCCTTATACTTTTAACACATGGATGAAATCATTCTGACAAATGTCTAAACACTTTCATTGTTTAAGGCTTTTTGATATTATAAATAAAGCTGTAATAAGCCTGTATGGACATAATTATTAGTCTTTCTGACTGGAATTTTTATATTTTAAATTATGAAATTATATTTAATATTTTCAATTATAAAAAAGTTGAGCATATAATTAAAATAATTTCATTTTCCTTAACCATTTAAGAGAGAAAACTTTCAATCTGATCTTGAATCCTTCCTAAAAATGTCTGTGTCTATCTACACAAAAGAACACTTGACCACTCTTCCCTTCTTCTGTGGCTCACCCTATTAATGTGAAAGCTAAGAACACTCTCCAACCTAGATATAAAATAATGATAACCTTTATAATACTCAGTACCCATTCAAACTTGGCCAGGTGCTCCACTAAAGTTAAATCAACTCAGACTCATCTGTTACATTTAGTTGTCTTATCTCTTTACTCTCTTATAGATTGGAAATTTTGTCAATTGCTGACATTCTATCAGAGTACAAACATGATATTTTGAAGAATGACCCTCATTTATGATTAACTGACAACTCCCTCATGATTAAATAGAAATTTATTAAGGATCTTTGGCAAGAAAAACATAAAATTGATTTCTTATTATCCACAGATGGTGCCTGATTTAAATTTGCTCGATTACTCATGATATTTGCTTTGGTATTTAAATAAAGTGGTATTCTCCAAGCTACTAAGTTGTAAATTTACTCTTTCCTACTATGCAATGAATATATATTTAATAGGAATTTACTTTGAAACTATGAATAGTCTCCATTCCTCACTGAATTTTTAATTCAGCAATCTATTTTAACTGATATGGATTAAAGAATTACTCATTTTGACTTACCAACATACCTTTGATAAAGATACAAGGCAAAATCATAAGAGTTTTTGGCTAAAATATTAAGTGAATTAGAAACTCTAAGGGAAGCAACTAGCATTCCTAAATTGTCCCATGTTTTTAACTTACTGTCAAACCAATTATGGCAATAAATTGAAGTACCATAGTTAAGGACACAGTTCTGCTCAAATCGCAAACTGAAGTCACCCAGTCAATGCATATGATTTTCCAGCTTTCATATGCATCAAAACAAAGGAAAAAGGTTAACATGCAATAACTGTTATCACACAATGAGAAAAACCTCATATATTAGTTACATTGCAGTTATACCTATGCAATACATTTTAATACCGCTTCATGTTAGATTTTCTATAGCAAGTGAGGTGCCAAGTAATGTCTACTTTCTAAAGGTTTGTCACAGAATTTTCTACCCTACTTGCATGAAATAGACTTCACCTTTTGTGACAGACAATTAAGGCTAGTTGTCAAAAAAGTGATAAATGTGCTGTTGTTCATATGAAAGCAAATGAAGAAACATTTGGGGAATAGCCAGGAAAATAATTAATGGGATAAGGTAGTGAAAAGTATGGGGATTTCATTTTGATGGAGGTAAGAAAGGGAATCAGAGTGAGGCAGTTAAATTACATGTGCTAAAAGAAGATTTTCAGGAGAAAAACTGGCTCAAGATCATAGATACAAAAGGTAAATGAGTCAAGGATTTCAGATACATGCAAACCTAGATGTTCCAATGAACATCTGGGGGTCTTCAGCACTAAGTAGCTTCTGCTGGGAAATAATTTCCTCTCCTTTCCTTGCACAACTTTCTTATAAGCAAGGTGTATAATCTGTGGCTTAGAATAATAAGAAATAGATGAAGTCAGACAGTGTGGAGGAGGGAAGAGAGGGAATGAAGTGGGACTAGGTGCCCCAGGCTTGGAGCCCACGAGGCAGAGACAGTAGGGAAGAGCCTGCCTGACCAAGTGCTCCCCTCCTCGCTCCTCACATCACTAACCCCACAGTAGTACAGCTAATTGGATCTGAGTGTGCTTGCACACATGTGAGTGAGTGAGTACATATTTTTCCTCTTTCAATGTTCACTTTCTTCTTTCTGAGGAAATATGAAATCACGGATGGTCTTGATTTGGTGGCAGTGGCAAGGGAAGGGAACCAAGGAGGGGAGTGCTATGCAGGGGGGATGCTTGGTTTCCATTCCCTACACTACCACTTCTGGAAGCCACCACCATGGAGACTGCTCCATCCTCTTCTACCACTTCTCACATTACAAAGAGTGAATCATGGACACCATCAACTCTCCACTCAGTGTGTGGCCCAACCTGGAGCACATCTACTGTAATTTGCAGTGGTGGCAGGACCTGGAGCAATGCATACATTTTCCAGAATAGCCAAGCTTTAGAAACTGATCCAACAGAGAGGCAGGCTCTGAGTCAGCTACAAAGACTCCTACCTTAATAGTGGGTGTGGAATCAGCTACCCTAGTGGATCCAATCAGATTGTTCCACCATCCACGCACCTTCCCTGCTCGGGCACCATTCTGGGTTGTGGCCACACCACCACCTGTGCCTGGTCCACCTGGTTCAGCCAGACCCCGGTGCTCAACTGACCTGACAGGCCCATGCCACACTCTTTCACCCACTGTACCCTTTGCCACCACTGCAACCTCAACCACAGCAGCAGCCACCAACATGGCCTAAGAGGGACAGAGTTTAAGTATAGTCCATTAGCTGGTGGGAATCCCTGCACTACCACAAGGGCAGTGGAGACCAGTGGCTGTGTACAAGGACTGCTGGAAAAGGAGGCTGCAATGAAGGAACACCTAGAAAGCACCAGTCTTGGAGCTCCCACACTGTCAAGCAGGGAGAGGCTGGATGGGCCCAGAAACTGCCAGAACCCATGAATCAGAGAGGGAGAGAAGCAACAGCCAAATCCTCCAGGAAGAAGAGTAGGATAATGATGAAGAAGAAGAGGATGAAATATTGTCTCCAAAGGCTCCCAGGTGCTAGAGGATGACAATCCTGCCTGGGCATAGCGCAATGGCAGGTGAGGCCATCAGGATGCAAAGGAGAGGGTAACTGGAGCCTTGTGGACTCCATAAGGCCAGGATGAAGGACAAGGGTCCTTACCTAGCAATGGTTAAGTCTTCTCAATGGGATCCATGAATAAGAGGTGTTTCAGCTTCTGTTGCCCTGGGTCCAATACACCACACTTCATACCTTTGTCCCCAGAAGACTCAGAACTCTCTGAAACCTTTGGGCTGTCCTTCTGGGTGCAAGGAGAAGTCAGATGATGTAGTTGAGTGGCCAGTGTTAGATGTTGTCAGATATTCACTGAGGCCATCTTCTCCTAGCAGGCCACAGCTCTCCAATAACAGGAAAGCTACTGAAAATATTCGTTGCTCATGAAGCATGCAGACATGCTGACCAAGCTGTCCATTCACCCAGTCCTGGTAATCTATAGGACCTCTTCACATTCCTTCAGCCAGGCCACTTAGAGGATGATGCCCCAAAGGCTTTCTAATCTAAGCGTCTAACCTCACCCCTACCCTAGCCCATTTGGGCTTCCATCTTAGTCCAGACCCCGAGTTTAAGACCTGAATGGAGACAGGAATACCCTCTTTACAAAATCTAGTTGGAAGCACGACCCCTCCCTAATCATATCTCCCCATGTCTTTACACACAGAGCCATGCCCACACATCCAAGCACTGTGCTAGAGATCTGTGGGCCATAAAGGGTCTGTTTCATTTTATCCCAGGAGTCCAACACCCTGACCCAGGATATATTTGAAAAGAAAAATAATGGGGTTCCCCAAATACCATAAGACCCTCTATAGTCGAGTCATATGCATTTTATATCAAAGTTTTCTTCTGCCTATTCCTTTTGATGGGTGCACTTTCCTCCCTTCCCCACCACCGGGCCCCTCCCCAGTCTGATCATGGTCTCACACCCATGGAAGCAGCTGAGCTGTGTATGTGGTGGTGGCTCTCTGAGACTCTTCCCCCTTCGTTCTGTTATTTGCTTTCCCAGCTGGCTATATGACTTTTTAGTAAATAACAGTAGATTTTTAAAACAAAGTTAAAAGAGATAAAAAGAATAATAAAATCTAAATTTTAAGACAATTTTGAACTGCAGAGATAAGCTGTTTTATACTCATTCAAACAAAAATCTGTAATGTGAAGGACAGTTAAATTTAGTTAAGAATTATGGATTATATGCATTGCCTGAAACTTAAAGAAGTGTCAGAATTTGAAAAATTTGCAATACTCAAATACCGAGAGTCCTAAAACTGTGGGCAAAGAATAGAACAAAATCAGAAAGCATTCTCCAACATTTTGTTTTGACTTATTAGAAGTAATTTTGCATACTTGCTACTCATTAAGGAGCCTAAATATAAAGGGAAAAAGTCACCATTGGCAAGAATCACTGTCATTCTTCTTAGTTATAAACAATGCACTTAACATGTAGACTATAGAAATGATCATATCTTAATCCAATTACATAACTATGCAGGAAGAACATTTTACAATAATCTCCGGTGACTTCTGATCAGTTGAAAACTCCTCTATGTAAATTGCCAAGTTTCTACTTTATGATAGTTTGGAAAAGACTCCCTTAAATTTTAATAAATGTCTCTCTATTGCATTTCACAATATTTTATTGAAAAGAATAAGAGAAAGAGTCAGAGAAATTCTAGAGATTCTGCATACTCCCTGGAGTAGGGTGTGCACGTTAATTGCATCATAAAAGAGGAAAACAATTTCATATCCATCTACATCTATTACAGGAGCTTCCTTCATATTCTTAATCCACACTGTCAATTCCCTCACACAGATAATATTACAAAAATGAACATCTGAAGGAAATTATTTCTCTACCTAGAGTTTTTAGAATGCAATACTGTCATCTCCTGAAAACATCTGAACTCATTGGTGTATAACAGTTCCATTCTGAAAAATAAAATCCTTATTTCTCAGCACTTCTCAACTTTTAACACTTAAATGTGATCATTTTGGATCATTTCCCAAATGGGTCATACTCTCTTACGTTTCCACACTTGTCCAAAAGTTCCTCCCTATTCTGACCTTTCTACCTATTTTCTTAATATCTAACTGCTATCCTAAATTTGGAAGAGCTCCTATCTGTTTAGTGATCTTGACCTCTTTAACTGAATCCTTCCCAAGTTCTTAGCACATAAAGATCCCTCATAAGAGTGTGGTTCTTAGATAAATTAATGAGCATATAAACCAATATAGTTACATTCTGCAGTTCATCAAATAGTACCTGGGTATCTAATCCTTAAAAAATTCAGTAGCCTTTCCTGCAGGGAGATTATTATATGGATAGAAGATGAAAGGAATAATATGTCTAGGGAAGAAAGGCATAAACAGAGACAGAAAATGATTATATAATTTCTGCTCATTAAAAAAAACAGGCACTATTCTCAATCACAGACAGTCCACTCATACCCAATATTGGCTTCCCCCAGGTCCCAATAACTTAGGCTATTTCATCTTAACTTGATTTTAACTAACCTCTAACCTGCATCTTTATTCCTAGAAGAATCAGCATCTACTCCCCAGCCTTCATCTGTAAATTCTACGTGCATATCCAAGACTTTTGTGCTTATCATGTAGAAGCACAAAGAAAAGATACCGGAGCAATTAAGTAGGGAAACACATATTTGCAAGCAATTTCATACAGAAGCAATTATTTTTCTGCTTTTATAATGACATACATTGTCTTCCAAATCCCATTCTTGAAACTACCTCAGCATTCTCAATGCTTTTACTTATATATTAAAAATTGCTAAATCTCCACCCTCATTCTTGATGAAACCTTACCTTCATTGTTCTCTTTATTCATACATCTTGAGATCAACATCTCCCCAAAAGAAAAATAGTGAAAAGCATATACATTTGCTATATGCTCTGCTTATGGCTCCTGGACCTTCTGAGAATGAAAAGAGAAACAATGTTGATTCCAGAAGAAGGCTGTCAGTGTTCCCAGTGTTACTCAATCATATCCTCATTCCTTATTGCACATTTTGTGTTAGTATTCAAAAGTCTTTTCTACAAGTATTTAATGAGCACCATAGAAGATAGCACTCAAATATCTTTCTATTGTTGGCTGATTTGAACAATCATTGTAAAAGAAGTCAGTTTCTGTCATTGGAATGTGTTCTCTGCATATGGTTTCATACTGAATAAGATATGTGCAATCCACATGAGCTTTTAAGGTTTAGAAATGAATTACATTTGATAATGTATGTAGGAAATTATTTGATCATGTAGGTAATTATTTGTATAATGAGTATACTTAAATACTATTTCTTTAACTCAAACTAAGATGTAAAAAATAAAAATGTTCACTGAATAACAATGATCATTAGAGAAACCAATGAATATCAATACATTTTTATTTGATAAATTAATGTCTGAATATAGAAAGGGTCCATTGTTAGGTCCTTAGAATACAATCCATTCCACTAAGTACTTCTTAATGATTTAATGTGAAAGATAAGGGACAGGAGAGATGTCACCTTAAATAAGCAAATTAGCAAAACCAAGGCCTACTAAGGATCTCTTCTTTAGCAACCTATGTCTAAAGACAGAAACCTTAGTAACTCCCACCCAATAGTTACAACTCTCCTGAGAAGTCCATGCTGCATACCAGCTCTCTCAGGATCCTGACCAATCTTCTCTCTCCATATTTTTCTGCCTGGACCCTGCATGTTATCTGGGTGTCCAAACTCCATCAACCTTCACCCTCATCAAAAGGCAAGGAAATAGGTCTCAGATATTGGCCCAGAATCTTAAGTTCTCTTGATATCCCCAAAACTTCACTTCACCATCCTACTGCCCAATTTGATAAGTAGATACATTGTCATATTAAAGAATCCTCAGACTTATACACAAGTCCTTCCCTAGAGGGTCATTCAGTGGGACTTCTCTTTGTCCCCACTTTAAGGACAGTTATTTTTACCTCTTCCTTATATATGTCCTCCCTGGTCCCATCCTCAGACACCCTCTGTCCCAATACCAGTCTTCCTACTTAACTGACATAAATGCTATTTCCATGATTTCACTTTACTTCTTTTTAACTCACTCCCTTCTCTCCCTTATTCTCTCATTCCCTCATTCCTCTCTTCACATAAGAAATGGAGAAATGGAGACCTCCTTTGATGTCTATAAATACGATTGTAGGGAAGTGCACAATGTCTACTAGTCATGTACAGGAAAAAGGTCATGTCAATCACATTTTATTGTAATTTGCACAATATAGATGTTAATGGGGAAAAAGGTGCTGTTTAGTGATTTAGTAGTTCCTCTCATGCCCGTTTATATTGATAAATACACAAATACACAAGAACGGTGGTCTCTGGCTCTAAATGTTTTCTTCTTGTACTTTAGAAAATCCAGTGATTTGGATGTGTAGAAGACTGACCTGAGAACAAGGAAGCAGATATCAAAGTTATCAGTCAAAACATCAGCCCCACTAGACCCTAAACCTTGAAAAAGCAAAAGACAGGGTGATAGTAAATATTTCTATATAAATATAATACAATACTGAATTGGGCTCCTTTAGTGAGACTCACTGTGAATGGAGCACTCTAAGCATTTTCAGTGCACAAAATCACAACTGGAAACATTCCCTTTGGAGTCAAGTTATTTGATAGAAGAACTGAAAGGTGGAGTGATGACTTTAATGACAGAAATTTACTCTCTGATATTTACTTCAACTCCTTCTACAACCCCTTCCTTACTTCCATATGTTAGCATTATGACTTTTAAATTTGTTTTTCTATAGCAGAAAGTAAGCAAACTAGTATATCTAAGAGGAAAATCAGTTATTGAACTATTTGTAATACATTTATTTAATGTAGAGACTCTGTTGTAACTCACTGTTCTAGTGGGTCTTGTTTGAGTAATCTGCTTACAAGGTTAGTATTCATTTAGCTGAACTGCATAATGAAGAACTGAAGTTTGTAAATGTGACCCTGAAAGCTATGTATGGGATAACTAGACAGTTTTGTAAGCTAAATTATGCTGTAATCAAATTCTAGAATTACAATAGGAAGACAAACAAGGGAGGAGATAATTTGAATTTTCTTTTGGTTTAGTGCATATATATTCTATAGCTCAAATGAAGTAAGCCTATACTCCCACCACCTCTGAATCTAACCAGTAAAGTTGGCTTACATAGAGCTTAAGTGTCCATCAAATGGTTATTCTAATTGGAGTTTTGTCTTTGCTGGTTTAGATCCCATGAACTGAACAAAAAACAGTAGGATTTCCACAGGGTTAATTTTTTTCTTTTTAAACACACACGCACAATACCAAATATTATACAATCTCATGATTTTGCCTTCAGAGGGAAAAAGTATGAACAGGAGAAAGTTACCTGGAAATAGTACTCAATATATTCTGTTTAACTGAAGTAAAACATCTACAAAACCATGAACTGTAAAAGGCCAAGGCTTATCTCTTGATATGAGAGATCATAGCCTAAGGACAGAATCAATACCGTAAAGATTTTAGCATAAATATATTAAAAGATTCATGAAGAATTAAAACAATAAAAATTGAAGCAACGTATGTAAGTAGTAAGAACATTATGAAATAGGTTATATCTATGAGAAACCATTATACAAGCATTTAAATTTTCTAGTAACAAACTTTAAAGACATGAAAAAAAATTATGACGTTATTAAATTGGTGAAACAATGAGTATACTAATTTCATTTCATTATAAGATCAATTAACAGGATCCCACTGCACATAAAGAGGAATTGTAAAGGAACATAGTAAAATATTACTAATGTTTCAGATTACTGATATTATTTTCTGTTCTTTCTCATATTTCAGAATCTTTGTCAAACAATAAAATTGTTATTCTGTTACTTAGAAAATTCAAAAACCATGAAAACATTGATTGGAAATATATATTTAATAGCAGTACAAAATTAATGTTTTCTACATTTGTAATCTAAATTACACCCACCAGTTTATTTTTAATATAATAGTGTCAGAATTACATAATTAATTTGCCATAATCTCTACAGATAACTTTTGCCAAAGTATGTCAATCCAACAATTCAGCCTTACCTTCAAATTTTTATGTTGAAACCCACTGTGTAGTAGTGACCTTGTAGGAACATGTGCACTTACATCATACTCTAACATTTCTTTTACTAAACAGCCTTTTCCTTTCACCTTTCTCTCCTTGTATTTTATGTTCTCTTGATTGGTTTTTTGTCTTATTTTCGGTTAATTATTTCTGGTGCTAACTCTCCCACTTATTGTGTACTGGCTCTTACTCTCAGATAATCATTTCCTTATGTGGTGTGTAGTTTCCGATGGTGCTGATGAGTGCAAGGAGCATTGTTTCTTCAGATGTTCCCTCTGTCTTGAATTAGAAACATTTTCCTAAAGAGTGATTTTCCACTTCCTTCCGTCATCATCCTCATAGATCCACTCTTTCAAGAATCACCTTAAATTAACATCTGGGCTTGAGATATTCATACCAGATGAATAGTATAAGTTCAGAACATACATCCTTGAGTGTGTATTCCAAAGGAAATCCCTTCTTATGCCCCATATACTCAGAGTTCTAGCTTCCCTGAAAATATGGGCATGGTATGTCTAATATTCTTTTCACAGAGATATCCAGTCCTCCAGGTTTCTGGTATGCAGCAGGGGTCGTGGTTCCAGGTCACTTACCTGGTGAATCCTCAATTACATACTTATTCCTTATGTTGATAATATAGGAATGAAAACAGATTAAAAAATTTGTACCTGAGGATATACTCACTATCTTTCTTCACCTTAATTATGCAATGACAAACATTCTAAATCATCACGGGAAATTCAAGAGAAAACCTGAAAGAGTTATAATTTTATTATTTTCATACAAAACACAAAATGCATTATCCATGAAAGAAAAAAGAATAATGCAAACTTTATTAAACTAAAAATGTCCACTCTGTAAATACTTTGCTCAAAAAATCAAGTCTCCTCAACATACAATGTACTTAAAAATATATATTTAAGAAGACCTGCATGCAAAATATTAAAAGAAGTCTAAATTTTTTAAAAAAAATACACACGAAATCAAAATAGGCAAATATATAAATAATATATTACAGAGAATATACACAAATGGATAATAAACATGTAGAAACGTCTCATCTTTGGGGAATTACTAAAATGCATTGTACTTTGGGAGAAAGCAAATTCAAATACCAATTATTTATCCTACTAATATATTAGAATGTCTTCATTGTTGATTAGAATTTAAATGTCCCAAACTCCTGAGAAACCACCTTGCCAAATTTTTATGAAGTTAAATAGAATGTAACCATTTTGTGCGTAATTGTGCCTGAATATTAACTCAACTGGTTTGAAACCACACATCCAAAACACACTAAGAGCACATGGAAAACAAGTTTATTAACAATGAACAAAACATGGAATAAATAAGAAAGTTCCTTAACAGATTAGTGACCACAGCATGACACAGAAGGTGAAATTCAGAGGCACACATGTACTGAAGGATCAGGGAAAAGAAATCCAAGTTAAATAAGAGGCTAGAGGAGCAGTCAATGAAAAACCTAGTTGTCTCCTGAACTAAAGGCTCACAGAGTGTGGACTACATGAGATGAAGCACACTGAAGCACGGAGGATGGACACACTCAGGGGACAGTATAGGATGCAGACACAGGAATGAGAAATTTGAGGTGTGCAGGAGACAGAGACACTCATGGAAAGATGTGCATGGCAGGCACAGGGGAGAAGACATTACTCCTTGATATCAGTTATAGAAAAAGTAAATGGAGGATCATAGTTGATATAGACCAAGAAATAGAAAATGAGGATTTTTGAGAACTGACAAGATAGAAAAACTTGGCAGAAGTACAGACATGGAACACACTATTTATAAGAGATGGTCGTACTGGACAGAAGACATGGGAGTCAGGCAAATGTATAGAGACAAAAGAAAATACATGTGTTCAGGTACATAAGCTGTGGACACCCTTGGACAAACATTACTGGGCACAGTGTTTATACAATAGTGAAGACAAGAGATGTTGAGATAAGAGCAGGTGGATCTTGGTTTATTATGTCAACAAAATCTGTAGGCAGCCAACTTTAGAGGATGTTTTCACTTATCAAAATGTTATAATTGGCAAGATGTTTTCACCAAAACATATGCCCTCCCTATGGATATCCAGCTTATTGTGATATATAAATATTCCTCACCTTCTTAAAGTAGATATATAAAATCATCCCCTGCCATCCTCTCCCCAGAGTGACTGTCGCAAAGTAATTTTCACTGGTGCATGAACTAGTAGATCTTTACATTCCCTGCATCACCTTGACACCTGTGGTTTTGCTGAGATGCTGGTTTCTTATTAAGTGGAATTAAGAATCCTCTTATTGTGAGGGGTCATTACATGGAGACACTCCAGTGTAGTCTTTTCTGGTGACTATGAAGAGACCATAAAGACTCTTTCAGTCACCCTCACTCAGATCCATTCACCTAGGTTTACCAGGATTTTCAAGATTTCTGTTCAGTCATCTTCTCCCCATTTGGGAGAAATCAGTGCAAAACTGCGTATTTACTTTTTCAACTCATGTGGGTGGACAGAGAGTTTATGATGACAGAAGACTTAAACATGCCTTATCCCTTAGGGGTACTACAGTGAATGAGATACACTGTAAAGAATTACCATCTAATTAAGAATTAAATTGCTTTTAGGGCCCATGAACCTGGTCTCCATTCCTGGGCAGTAGTGACACTAGAAGTCAGATGGTTCTCTGTCCATAGGCCTCTGTGTGCACTGTAGCACATGGTGAACCCTCTTGTGTACCACCCCCTAGATGTCAGTAGGCTCCCTCTCCTCCCATTTCAGGATAATCACAAGTCTTCTAGATGTGGGTAAAAACGTGCTTGTGTTTATGTTGGATTAATGGCTAATGACCCCTACAGGTTAAAGTAACAGGGTTTTTCATTCAGAGGAATCATCCTCATTTCTGCAGATGAGAGAGAACTACAGGAACAGGTGAAGACACAGGTGAGGAAAAAAAGGTTCCAGTGAGGGATGGAGCAATGCCAGGCTGTGATGAGGATAACTACAGGCTCATACTCTCTCTGGATCCACACTCAGAGCCAAGTCTACCCACCACTCACAAAGTTCAGATCCTCAATTGGGTTTTGTCCAGAGATCTGAGAAGACAGGACTCACCACCCAGGATCAAAATGCTGCTCCACGACTAGAAGTGGTTGCAAAGAAACACATCAGGTTCAGGTCTCAGGTGCTGCTGCAGAGTATGAGGATATCTGGTTGGGGCTGTGGCAAGCGTCATGGTGGTTAAAGGGCAGGACTCAGTCACCCATACAGGAGGTAAAGGTATCTATATCCGCTTTGTTCTAAGGTGATAGGATTGGCCCTGGCTAGGGATCAGGCTTAGAGTGGGAAGTGGGCTTTAGATAGGACTAGGATTGGTGGGATGATGAATATGCAGCAATGATGAGACTAGGGAGGAAGTAAGATGTGTTGGCTCATTATCTCAAAGGTCAAGGCTGGGTTGGATGGAGGGAGATGGAAAAGCATTAGGGAAAAGGAAAATAGAAACTGGAATGAGAAAAAGAAGAAAATGAATAACAAAAATGGAATACTTGAGCTTTCACATATCAACAATTATGTTAAATTTGCATGCTCTAAATAGACAAATTAAAAGCAGAGTTTGAGAAAGTAGACCAAGACCTAAGAAAGCTATGCATAATGAAATTAACTTCAGTATATCAATATAGGAGCGTTGAAAGGACAGAATTTTGTATCGTGTGCACATTAATAAAAGAATCAAGTGTCTCTACTAACAAAGTAGATTCCGATCAAAGAAATCTACTATTGATAAGAGCAACACTACATGATAAGCCCACCAAGAGACAGTATGTCTGTGTCTTAATACAATGGATATAAAGATGAATAAGTCAAAGAAGACAGACACACATCTAAAATTGTGCTTGAAGACTTCATTACCCCCACAATATTTCCTCTCAGCAGTTGATTGTCCTTTAAGGCAGTCAATAGAGAGAATGCTCAGAATAAGGCATACATATTATTATTCAGCTGACATTTTTCCCAATTTAATTTATTCTGGTTGTCCTTCCCCCTCCTGGCCCCATGTCTGAACCTGTCTCCACCTGACATTGTCACACTACATTATTTATATTGGTAGAACCAACGACCCATGCCCAGCAGAGTACACATCGTATTCAGCATTCATAAAACACTCACCAATTTAAATCATGTTTTGTTTAATAAAAGAAACTTCAACACATTTAAAGGAATTGAAAACATACAGTTTAATATATCTCCCAGTATTCTGATTGGAGAACAGTGAAACAATTAGAAATTGAACAGTTTTATAGATAATTCAGTCTTCATATATACCCTTAAAATGAAAGGAAGTACAAACAAATAAATATATAACATCAAAACTTGTTGCAGTCAGATGTACTGATGAAGAAAAGTCTTACTATCAAATGCTTGCATTGGAAAATGTATAGTCTCAAATCAATAAAGCTCCAAACTTTGGAAATTAGAAAGAGTAGAGATATAAGCCTATGCAAGCAGAAGGTAAGAAAAAAACAAAAACAAATATATTAACTTTGAAAACAAATACAGCATTGAAAATGAAATAAAAATTATTAAATATTTGGAAGGAATTAATATTCCTGATTACATAGAGAAACAGCATATTTAGCCATGATACACTATAGTATTGAGCTCATTTTATACTCACAGTGACTAATTCAGTGCCGCAAAGTTAAAAACAAAATGTAATTTTTTAAACGGAAATATTTTGTCGCAAATTTGCATATAGAAAAATTCCAGGAGACATCTTTATGGTCAAAGAAATGAGAGGAATACGATAAAAGTTATATACTAAGACTTTCTCTAATATTTATTATTGAAAAAAATCCAACAGAAATTACCAAAACAGAAATAGAGCATCCATAAACAATTCTGCGTGTATGGGGCTGATAGGTAAAAAAGGTCAATATTCTAATTTCATATAAGCTATAAAACTCAATAAATGTACGGTGAAAAAATTCTAACTTTTTTCAGAATAAAATATATCTTGAGTTATGCTGTGGTATTCTACCTGACCCCAGGCTTGAGCTCCTCATCTCTGCATAAGGATGACCACCAGCAGGGACTGGAGAGAAGGGTCCACTTTCAGTACAGCCCAGAGCAAAGAGCACAAGTCAATTGGAAAACTAAAAGCTCAAGATTTGCTGAGCCCTCAAATGGGGAAGAGAGCACAAAGAAACTCCCTTAGTTGGAGGAGAAGTCTGCCAAATCATGGACCAGTCCCTGAGGAGAAAGCAGAAAACCACAGTAGCCAAGGAAGAGGAAACACCAGACTCCCACAAGCCCCTGAAGACTATGAGGCCATGGAGCCCCAATTTGCACCTTGTACATTTTGAGAGAATTACTGCACAATAAAGTACAGGAGGCCAGACCAGTGCAGCACCAAGGAGCTTGCCCTACCACTTTGGAGCACTGGGATCAATAAAGAGGAAGTTTAATTTAGATAAGCAATGCCTCAGTGGGGAGGAAGAATAACCCAGGTGCCTGGAATGCTAGGTACCTGCCCCATGGCTGGTACCATAAGGAAAACCATGGCTGGGGAGGTTTTTTGTTCCCAGCTGAGCTCAGGAAGAAGCCAAGGGCTGGATAGTTAACAAAAATGTTTTCAATGTAAAATCACTTTGTAAACAATTTTTTTAGAATGGCCTATTTACTTCTTGTATTTTTTCTGCGAATAACTTTCTTGAGTAATGGCAATAAATACATGAGGAGTCAGTGACTTGGTGTGGCAATTTGGAGGGACAGTTCACCAAAATTGTTCATCCCGTGACCCCACTTTCTAATTTGAGTTTTTTCTTTCTTTATAGTTCTCAATCCTTTGCAGACCTCTCCTTCAAGTCTGTTCCCTGAGAACTAGTCTGACAAGTGGCACCCAATGTGGGTCTTGAGTCCTGGCAGAAACCTGAAGGAAGATGTCAGCCAGTGGTGCATGTGAGAGAGTATAAGCTGCAAGGGACCTGGAGGCAAAAAGTTGGAGATCTCTGTAAGTAAGTAAAGAGGTCTTCCAGGGATTGCTGTTATTGTTTTTTTTTTAAAATCAGGGGAACATGGGGCATTCATCATCACATAAAATCCTGAGGACACTTCTGAGAGCCTCAGGAATCAAGGTAAAAAAATTCTTTTCATCAATTGTTCAAAATCTCTTTCTCTAACTGTCTCTGGAATAGAGGCCTTTCAACTATACAAACTAGATAAGCTTCAGCTAGTTGCTTGAAAAAAGGGTAAAAGTAAGTGAACATGTTTTTGACTGGAAAGATATAGATTGATATTTTGTTTTAGTAAGAAAAGTTTTGTGGAATTTTGTTTTTAGTGAAGCAAAATAATAATTAAAGGCAAAATGAGTGAACTTGGCATGTAGTTGGAAGTTTTGTGCAGGTAAGGAATGTTTGTGGAAGAAGTATACAAAGAGATATCTTAAAAGTGGTTACAGAAATTAAGAATGGAATCAGTTTTTTTGGAAAATCAAGGCTTAAAGGTTATATACCCTATGTGAAATCTTAAAAATTGATGTGTGTTGTACTTATATAAAATTCCTAAAGGTTCTAATGTGTTTATTCTATTTAATATTTTAAAACATTGCATACTGCAAAATCAAACATTTTCAATTGTGCTATTAACACATCTTTAACTAGGGTTATTTCATTCTTTACTGTTTAAAGAAACTATTGTTTGCTGATATTTTCATGCTCAAAAATTTGTGGAAAGAAAGTTGAAAAAGTTGGAAAAAACAGATTTTCATGCTTTACCAAATTAAGAGTGAATATTGTTTTCTTTTGTAAGCCATACTGGTTGGGTGTTCATACTCAGCACAGGCCATAGCTCACATCTGTTTGTGCTATATGCAAGCCTGGGAAAAGATTTCTGTGCCTGGCTCAGTCACTCTTCTTTTATTAAGCTCGTGCAAGACCCTTCTGAACCATATGTAGAGTTCATAGCACACTTAAAAGATCACGTTTCTAAAGCAGTCAGTCAACCTGGGTTACAAGACCTTTTTCTAGAAGTCCTTACATTCGATAATGCGAACAGAGAATGCCAGGCCACTCTGCAACCAGTAAAAGCTGATAACAGACATCTAGAGGGTTATATAAAAACCTGTAGAGATATTGGTTTTGAATCTCATAAGATGCAAATGCTAGCAGAAGCAATTTCTACTGGCTTAAAACTCAAGAGTCTAAAAATTATAAGAAGAGAAAATGATTTAATTGTTGTAAACTTGGTCACATGCAGCAGGAATGTCAATCCCCCTTAAAAGTAAAACACCTGATAGTTTACAAGCTGATTTTAATGGTCCTCAGCCTGACCTCTGCCCTCAATGCAAAAAAGGGAAGCATTGGTATGATTGATCAATGCCTTTCAAATGGGATAAACAGGGACAACCGCTCCAGCCTTCGCGAAATGATGAAAGGGGTCTGTGTCAGGGGCCCAAACAAAACAACATTGGGAATTGCCATTTTCAATATCCAGTACAGACCCAAGTTCTGCCTGAACTCCAATTCAAAAAGTCACTGACTTCTACCCCACCACCTGTGGAAGCGCAGCACTAGGCCTTACCACTTCAGAGACTGTACTTTTATCTCCAGCAAACAGTTATAGAAAATTCAAAACAGAAATATAAGGACCTATTCCTCCCAGAACTTTTGGTCTCATTTTGAGCCACAATAGTTTGAACACCCGTGGCATTCAGGTACACACCAGAGTAGTGGGCTCTGACTATGAGGGGAACTACTAGTTGTTGAGTGCACAATAGCCTTTTCAAGTAGTGGCTGGTGATTGTGTGTCTCAGCTTTTGTTTCTCCCTTATGTTTCTAGTAACCATTCAGATATGCTTAGAAAAGGTGAATTTGGCAACGGGATGTCTATTGGTAAGAATTCCTATGAGAAAGCCATCCTGATCGTATTCTTTATTTTAATGGAAATGAATTTAAGGGGTTAGTAGATACAGGAGCAGATGTCTGTTATAGTTAGCAAGCATTGGCTGCACAGCTGGGAAAATCAACCTGTGCCCACTGCGCTTAGTGGACTGGGAACTACCAGAGATGTTCTGGCTTGTACAGGACCTGATGGAAAAATGGGAACTCTTCAACCCTGTATCACCAATATAGCTGTCAATCTATGGGGAAGAGATATTTTACAGCAATGGGGGTCCTATGTTGCAATCCCAAATATTAATCCAAAAGTAAAAAATATGATGAGTTATATGGGATTTGCTCCAAATACTGGTTTAGGAAAAGATGGGCCAGGTATTTTTAAGTCCTGTAATGCCAATAACAATTAGCAAACGACAGGGTTTAGGCTACAAAAATATTTAGTGGGGCCTAGTGCTGAGCGTCCACAACCTCTACCATTAAATTGGACAACAATGACCCCATCTGGAGAGAACAGTGGCCCTTTACTCAGGAAAAATTGGATGCCCTTGAATACCTAGTACACGAACAGCTTTTAGCAGGACATAGAATCTTCCACTAGCCCATAGAATTCTCCAGTTTTTGTCAAAAAAGGAAAACTAGGAAATGGAGAATGCTAATTGACCTGAGATGAATAAATGAGGTAATTGGACCTATGCGACCACTATATCCTGGGCTCCCTTCCCCAACCCTCTTACTGCCTCAATGGCCTATTCTTATTATAGACTTGAAAGATTGTTTTTTTGCTATTCCTTTAGCTTCTCAAGATAAGGAATGCTTTGTTTTACCATTCCAATTAAGAATCCGTCTCATCCCTGCTCAGCACCAGCAGTATGATGTGAGTCTCGACTACTTTGAGATGTGCTGCTGCACCCAATGTCTGTAGAGTTTCTCCTGCCTCCTGGTGATGTGTTGGAAGAAGGGACTCAGCATGATGGCACCTGTGCCACACACTGTGGTATATATCCAGCCTGGCTCAGTGTAAGAACCTCCTCTTTCCACACCAAGGCTGGGAAACTGGAGCCAGGGAGCCACCTGCTGCTAGATATGTGCTCTATGCCCTCCACAGTGCACAAACTCCTGGGGACTGTCTCATGGGGTCCCTCCAGATACATACACTCACATCCTATGCAGCCCACAGAGCACCCTGGGCTGTCAGCTTTGCTTCCATCTGAGCATTGCAAGTGTGGAGTTGCTGCTACCCTTGCTGGGCGAAGGAGCCACATCTTGAACTATAGTCGCAAGACGTGCCAGATTTCTGGGATCAACCTCCAACACCATTAAGCCAAAAGCGAGTGCCAAGTGCAAGAGAAACAGGGGCACCTCATCACTTGGTCCCTGGGAGAGGTTTCAGAACACCAGATGTCGCCTGGATCTTAGTGACATTCCTGAGATTTCAAGATTGGGCGAGTTTTCAGAGCCCCATACAGGCCTCTGGATGAACATTCAAGCCTCCTGTTCACCAAAACATGGAGTGTGGAGCCCTGGTCTCAGCATGGACCCACACTGCTCCATGGACATGTTGACATGGTGCCCTCAGGTCATCTGCTGAGGGACACCTAGAATTTTCCCTACTACCACCTCCTCTGCTCCTCCTCATTCCTTCTCCCTTCTTTTTGCCCTGCATCCTGCCATCTCTTATCCACTGTGGTAGAGGGAAATCATCCTTTCCATTTCCTATAGAGTAAATGACAAGGACTGTGATGAAATAAAACAGAGGTCCGTGTTCTGTGACAAAGATACTGGGGACTGCGGCTGCCCAGAAGCTGAGACCCTATAGGAAGAGGGTGACATTAACAAAACCCAGGAGGGCATTACAAAGGCAGAGCTTATTTATATGTGATCAGAGAATTAGAATTTGGAGTCCATTGATTCAGTTTGAAAATCCAAAATATAACCTCCTCTGAGATACAAAGACAGGCATTTTTATGGAACAAAAGGAGATTTGTGGCAAAAGAAGAGGTGATTCATTGTGTCCCAGTGGCTCAAGTATTAATCTGCAGATGGAGTGTAAACCATGTCAAGCTCAAGGACCTGGCCTTCAGACACATCTTAATGAACAACCAAAACATTCTCTCAATGAAATTTTAAAAGAAATATTTTTTGATGATTAATGTACTATGTATGGAAAACACTTATAATCAGAACTGCCATTAAAGTACAGAAAAAGTAATGGAGAAAAATCCCTAAGCATCAGATTATTTTTCTATTCTCTGCAATGTTAAAGCAAGTTGTATTTAAACTTCCTGAAATTCCTAAAGGAAAGACACCCAGATAGAATAAGGGTCAGACCTGAGGTTATAACCCATGTTTGTTGGATTCAGAAGTTTCTAGTGAGAGGGGGATACTTCAATACTCCTTCAGGCTAGAGCAAGGAAAATTGCACCTCTGTTTGAAAATGCTGTCAGGCCAAAGCTGCCTTTCCTTTCTTATAGTATGAGACCAGGTCTCTTGGCATCTTCCTTGAACTTGGCCTGTCGACTATGCAGTGGGGCTCAATAGCTGAGCGCCATTGTGCATACAGTCCCATTAGAGCAGAGAACTGGTTTACTCAACACTAGGCCCATAAAACCATTTTCAGTGGGAGCACTGAGCTGTGGCTTTTCAGTTCTGCATATAGGGGAGAATGAATATATCCTTAAGGATGGCTCATCTCCTCAACCATCAACAGGTTTCACAGGAGCAATGGGGAGGTATACTTGTACACTTAGATTAGATTCTGAATTAATATTGCTATTCTGTAAAAAAAGGGAGGAGAGGGAAGGTGTCCAGTTAAGAAGAGGCCACCAAACCACAAGTGTCTTTGTTTCACCCCTGGGAGCATCCAACCCAGACTAGGACCCCTAGAGTGAGACTTCTGCTGTGAGGCTGCAGAATTAGGAACACTGAGGTAGCTGGTCGTTTTGTCATCTATGAAGGTCATTGTCCTTGGACAACTGTTTTCATCCTTTCCCTTCATTCCTGCCAACAAATCCATCTTCAGTCCCTGTGAAATCGCAGCTGGGCTCAGAGGAGGGTCTAGAATTCCCAGTATCTCACCAAACAAACTGAGGCTGTCACTGCAGCTCACTAAGTTCACAGATTCCAGTTATGATCTCTCCTCTAAACAATTCAGGGTCGGGCATTCCCACACACTAACCTGGTGAATTTGTTATGCTCACAAAAGAGGAGAGGAAGAATATCTTCTTGATTCTAAGGAATAGCCTCACCGAACTTGAAAAACTTCATCTTTTTGAGAAAAATTGTGCTTCCTTTTCCCCATCTTTGCAATTGAAAGAGTATTTAGATCTACCATATAGACTGTGTATAGATGAGGATCAAATGAACCTGCAAAAGAAAAGTACCCAGGACTACCCCTAACAGCATGTAGGCTCCATGGGTTTTAGTCATTGCTTTTGAGACACAGTTTTTATGGCTATCTTTATTTTTCATGATAGTTGATATCACCTTTCCACTTTGATTTTACTTTCTAAAAAAATAAGACAGCATAGCCTCACGCAATGTTTGTAAAGTGTTAGAGGGGCATCCTGGGACAGATGAAGCCTGCTACTACCTAGCAATTAGTTATTAGTTGGTGTCCAATATCTGTTGTTATACCAACAACAGGAGACACTTTCTCTGTGGAGAAATGTTGTTTCCCTGGAGTTTACACATAACTAGAATTTCCAGAAGACTTCCACTCCCTAGGCATCTTGTAATATTTTATTTGCTTTTTGTTCAGTTTGTTTTCATCTGAATAGAACCTCACTTTTGTCATACTTTTAATGGAAGTTGCAGGAGGAATGGAGGTAAGCAGATTGGAGGTGGAGATTCTGCCTCACTGTGGCTTTGTCTCCTTTTAGATCATGGACTTTGGAATGGTAACTTCAAAGAACAACATCCCTTTGATTTTTCAGATGTCAAAGCAATGACTTACCTCTGGGTTTTGGGGTATACATATTTTTCTCATGATGATCATCCTGCTCTGGGAAGAGGAGTTTACTTCCTGTACTAGTGACTCGGGGAGACCTGTGACCAAAACTCTTGTAAGTTTGGTAAACAAGGAAAAATAATTGCTGCCCCCCAGAAGAACTAACTGGGTTGAGATGGGAAAAGTTTAGTGCTTTCTTGTTGGTTTGAAATGTTTCATATTTGGGGTTATGTCTGAACTTCTCTGTCTTATGAAGGACCCTGACCCCAAAGAGCAGTCAAGGAAAACATTCATCAGTTTTTCTATTTCAGAAAATGGTAGTGCTTGTCCCATTTCCCCAGAAGGAGCACAACAGTAGTGATAGTGTTAGAGTAACAGAGACCTCAAGTCCCAAGAATGGAAGAAAGAAATGAGAAGTTAGTGTAGCATTTGATAAATTTGGAAAAAAAACGAAAGCAAGAACAGCACTCTACCTGTAGAGAAAATAACCCCAAACATAAAAACCCTACAGTATGAGGTTGGAAGAGATAAAAGAAATAGATTTTTAAAAACCTCGGTTTCTAAAATAAATGTCAGACTTTGAAGATTAAGGTCATTGTAATTTTTTTATTTTATTTTATTCTTTAAAGAAAAGGTACATGAGTAGATGAGTAGGCAAACAGGAAGGAAGGAAGAGAAAAGAGGAGGAAGAAATGTATTTGTTTATTTTCATTTAGTTGTTCACATTTCTTGTTTATCCATGCTCTGGGACTTGAACCCTGGACCTTGGGATGCATATGGGACTGCTCCGAGGTGTACTAGACTGGTAGACCACCAGGGAACACCATGTAGTTTGTTTTGATGACTCTCCATGTATTTAGATTACAGATGATGTGATGTAGTGTTTCTGAGGGCTTTTACTGTTGAGCCTTTTTCAACCATTAATTCATTCATTCCTTCAGCAAGGTCATAATTTTCAAGCTTGAGTCTGATCACACCCCTGCTCTGCACATAACTCTCTGGTGATGTTGTATCCCCTAAAAGTGGAACCTAATGCCCCTACAGCATCAACAAGGTCTTTGGTGACCTGCAGCCTGACTCCTCCTGGCCTCCTGCCTAGTTCTCTCTCTCTCTCTCACACACACACACGTCTGCCCCCATTACCCAGCCTGTTCTGGAACATTCGTATTCCACAGATAACCTCACAGTCTCATTTCTTGAGTTCCTGCTTAAAAGTTAGTCTATGAAAGAACCCCTCCCAGTCATAACCGATCTCTTTCCTTTTCATTATTCTTCAAGAATCTTCTCCCACACACATACTTGGTGTATTTATGTGTTTACTGGAATATGAGGTCATCAGGGATAGAGGTTTTATTTGTTCCCTACTGATTCCAGGAAACAGAGTCATATCTGGCCCCGGAAAGTGCTCAAAATTTACTAGGTCTTAATCTGGTGACAGTAATCCACACAAGACCTGGATACTACGAATGTGGGAGAAGCCCTAGGTGGTGCAGAGATATGAGGGTCATTGTGGGGAGGTGTACCTCAATGTTGGACTTCTCCTCCTTGCTCAGCCATCTAACATCCAATGATAAGCGTCCACTGGGAATCAGGCAAACTGATGAAGAAAGCTTGGCTTTCTTCCAGGTTCCCCTAAAATTTCCAAGGTAGTGGTGAAGTCATTGGTATTTAGTTTCTCAGAGAAAGCCATCCTATGACAATGACCTTATCTTTCTGTGACAGATTTTGCTGTCCTTTGGGGAGGGTCCCAGGACACAGAACCTATGATTTCTGATGCAGAGGACTCAGTCTCCCCACAGGTGTTGATATCCATCTCCCTGTATGTGTCCATGGAGCTGGTGAAGCCCAGAATGTCTTCTTCCTGCACAATGACGATGACCTGTATGATAAGAATACTGATGTGGCTATCCAGTGCCAAGCCACGATATCATGGAGGGCTTGGTTCAGATCCAATACAAATTCTCCAGCAAGATTTGGATGCTGACCTAGAGCAGGATGTGTTCTGGCACTGCACCATCCTGAGCAGTGACTATTCTCACCAGGAAAATTGTGCAGGCCTCAGCCCATTCCTCTTTCTAACACACTTACTAGGATGCCTAAAGGCAGTTATAAGGATATTCCCCTGGCTTATATCCTCAAAGAGATGTTATCTATGAGGTTTCATGCCATTGACAGTGCTATTTTTATGACTGTCAAATTTTTAAGAGCATGGAAGCAGCTAGGAATGGAGGTAGGCAGGCAGCAGGAAGAAAGGAAGGGTGATAGAGGAGGAAACATTTATTTAGTCATTATCTTGGTTAATCACCTTGACCTAGTATTGTGAACTTCATTTCTCTGGATGTATGTAGACTGTCGTGGAGTCAAAAGGGCGCGCCGACTTTATTTTCTTAATTTTATTTAAGGACCAATGCATCGTAAAATTATGCAGGTTTACCCTAGTAAATCAACCTCTGCATGTAATACATTAGTTTCACCATCACCATTCTGCATCTTCACTGTATTGATCTCTCCTACACATTTTGCCTGCTTTTCTCCCCTTCATTTCCTACAACCACCAATAAGCTTTCATTCACTAAAAGTCTGTTTTGTGTGGGTTGGTTCATTGGTTTGCTAAGTTTTTACATACACAAAATAAGAGCAAAAGCATATCACTTGTCTGCAAAGGCCATAAGTGGTCGCCTATGGGTTGTCCCTCCAGTCAAATTTTGGTGCCATTTAACTGAATGATTTTTACTTGTCATCAAAGGACATGTCTTACTTGTGTAGTAGTCATACAGCCTAGAGTTTTCCTGGTGTCCTTACTCTACAGGTCAGAACAAGCCTGGGTCTAGTAAAGTGTCTTCCATGTTAATGGAGCTATTGGATATTTCACTGAGGTAGAAAATCTCCAAATTAGATCCAATGGAACGTGCCTGCTGCCATCATGCATGCACAGAGGTGATCTCAAGAGCTGATCTGAATCCTTCAGCTGCCTTACCATGCACATGTGGACAATCATCATGCACATGTGCATGTGTGCACAGACATACACACATGAACACATTTTCTAACTATGATAGAAAATTATTTTGAGAACGGCAATTTAGTCTTTGGTGTAGGGGAGTACTTGAGATGACATAGATGATATTATAAGCAGCCCTGTCCTCTTTGCTGGTGGAGAACATTTGCATGGGTTTCAGTTCTCTTTAAAGCAATTAGAATAGCTGTCCTCACCAGAACCTAGGGTGTGTTAATTATTTTAGCATATAATATTGTGAAGTCTCCAAAACAACCCTTTGAGTTAGTTCTCCCTCAGGGAGGAAAAAAAAGATATAAACAAGTTGTGAAGCCCGAGCTAGAAATTAAGTGATATTGTTGCACCCCTGTCTCTAGTCAGCATAGCCCACCTGCCTGTTCTCCAGAGCAGAACTGATCAAATCTCCCTGCCAAGGTTTGACAAATGTATGACAATGCAATATCACTACTCCTTCTTACAGCCAAGACACTGGAGACCCCAAAGAAGAGTGAAGAGAGTGTCTGTTCTTCCCAGCCAAATGGTCCCTGCGCCTAGCTATAGCGAGAGGCCAAAGAGGGGCCCAGTCTCCAAGGCTGTGCTAGAGTTCTTAATGCACATTTGGGGTCACTACTAATGGACATCCGTGGGGGCACTGGGAAAGTGACCTCAGAAGCTCTGTAGTAATTCCATGCCTTTTCCTCTTTTTATTTCAAGTAGCTTCTGGAAGGGAGAGTTGGGAGAGGGTCCCGAAGTATTAGAGAGAAACTTATGTGAAACAATAATTCTCAGGAGGACAGCCCTGGGATGGTCTGTAATCATGTGCCTTTTGTTAGAAGCACGCAATTCTTGTTTATTTCAAATGATCAATGACTAGAAATTGGAAAGTTTCATGGAAATATAGATTTCTGTCTTCTTTGAAATGATAGAATTGGGAAACTTCACACTAAACCAGCCTTTCCTTATAAGTATAATGGTCTAAATTAGAAAGTCAAAACTACTAATACTACTTACCTACAGTCTTATGCTCCTCATAGTCCCCTATTCCCTTTTTTCATTGCACCTTCACCACTGAGCTGGGAGCCAGCAGCATGCTCATCATGCTTGTTTTTTCAGAATACAGTTTAGAGGAGAAAGATATCTGTCATGCCTTGTTTCTATAAAATGTAAACACAAAGTTGGCCTATAAGGATTGCATGAGTCAAGAAAAATGAGATAATAGCCTTCATAATCATCAAAAATCATCTTAAAAAGTCATGAAATAAAGATCATCTGTGTCAAGTTAATCAACCCAGTTCATAGACATGGCTCCTAGGACATAAGGACTCCAAAACCTTGGTCTGAGGCTTGTTTATGTGCACTCTTCATGTGAGGTCATTGTCACAGGCCTTATGACACATCCAGCAGCTGATACAGATTGAGTTCCTTCTACATGATTAGACATAGGTTCCTAGACTTCAAGACTAGAACCGGGCCTTCTGACTTCTCTCCCCATTCACTTTCCTCCCTATCATGCTTTTTCTCTATAAAACACACCTGTGGAATCTTCTGTACTTACAGAAAAGGCCATGGCACACCCAGATATATTGAACAAGAGATGCATACTAACAGGGAGCCTTAAATTTTATTATCCTTATAATACAGAATTTTATTTTCAAAATAATACACTGGGTTAATTTTTCTAGTCTTCACTTCCCATATTAACACACACACCTATATATTTAAAATTTTTGCATTGCAATATATATATATATATAAATCAGAGATTTATTTCTAATCTGGCATATCAAAATTATTTTTCTTGTTGCTACTTGGTTTTCCTAACCCAGGGATCTGTCTCCTGACTGTAAAAAAGAAGAAATTTCATGAGTCTGTATTCTGTGTTGTTAATTTATCTAATCTCAGGCTAATATAAAGTTGAGTTAATTAGCTTATGCTATTATCAAGGTCATAAATGCAGCAATAAAAAGATAAAACAGCATTTATGGGAAAGAAATATAGTATTTTCAAACTTGTTATGGTTTTCCTGAAAGTGAGAACCAAACGGGTACTCTTTTGGAAGTATTTTATGTTGATTTATTATGTACATATTCTCAGCTGGGATTCTTCCTCAAAGAGCTGAGTGTTGATGGCAGTTTGAAATACACTTACATAGGGTTAGTAGGAGTGTGGGAGAGGGTAGTTGTAAATTAGAACGGACACTGTAAGCAGAACCCAAGTTAATTATTTGTAAATTTTTCACATAGGTAATACACACAGAATTCAATTTGCCAGACACATATTTGCCAGATACACACAACATTCCATTTGCAAGTAACAAGGAAAAGTCCTTTATCTGTTGGTAACTTATTAGCTGCCTCACAGCATTCCAGTAAGCTCAGACTGCAGGGCACCCGTCAGCTTGGCGAGATTTACAGCTGACTTAATGGCAGCTGGAAGCTGTGGACAAGGCTTTTCCCATCACAGTCCCCCCTCTTATTCCTCAAACTGATTGATATTCAGCTTTGATGGATTCAGAGATGGGAAAAGGAGTCATTGATTGACCTTAGTACTTCCTGCTCTACAGGGCTGTAGTGGGGTTGAGGCACCTTGGGCCATCTGAATATAGATAGAAGATATAATTATCAGTCCTGCTCATTGTAAGGGAGTAAGGGGTTATATTCTTGTGCTAGCAGGATTTGCTTTGTTGTGACCTGCTGAACAATCGTGTTTATGGTGGATCGAATCAGGCCTATTGTGACAGGAAGGAGACAAGGGAGTTATAGACTCCCCAAATGAGTCCAATGATCCCTAACAGAGTTCTGAATCCTATGACCCGAGAGAATCATTTAAGTCGAAGAGGGACTCCCATTTCTGGACTGGGACACCAGCTATTTTTCATGTGCCTCTGGCAATATCTTTAACTATTTTTCCTGTTGTCATCCATTTACAAACAGTAGTTTGTTAAATTAAACTTAGCACAAATTCCTCCCTCTTCTGCTAATAGGTAATCTAAGGCTAGTCATTTTTGGATGATTGTGGCTCCCATCTGGGTAGACTTGTACACCAATAAGTCTAGTTCAGTGTCTGGTAATTATCTCTACTACTGCTTGTAACCTTATTAATCGATTCAGTGTATAATTGGGGATTTGGTAGCCCTGGCTGCTATTTGTGCCCAAGTGGCAGGGCCATAGACCTGAATTATTCTTTCAGGAGGCCATTCATTGCCCGATCCATTGGCATCAACAGTTGAAGTAAGACTAGTGTCTATGCTTCTCTTTTGTCTAACTCATCATAAACTCCAATTCCCAATGTTTCCCCTATAGAATCTCCTAAGAGGAAGAATTGAGACCTAGGTATACCAACGTAGCAAGTGCCTTTACAACCTTGGGGTAGGCAAGTATATGTTGTGTCACCACAGATCCAATAGTGACCTTTCAGTGCACAAGCAGTAGTTTTGAAGATCTTTTCTAGGTCATGGAGTTTTAGACTTGGATAATACTAATAGTATAGGTCACCCCAGTGTGGTCCCAGGATTGGTGAACCCCCATAAGTGCTATATGAACAGTTACATAAATTAGAGCTAGGGTACCAAGTACAGCCCCTCTCATGTTGGCAGGTTAGGTAGGCTCCAATTCCAGGTGAACCCAGGTCTATCCTCACCATTAGAGTCATTCCAAGCCCACTGGTAACATGCACAAGGACTGAGGCCTGGTCTCACTGCACCATTTACAGGGCAATATCATTTCAACGAAAAGCATTTGAGCATTGGTGACATAAATAATGTTCTGACTATCTCGCTACAAAAAGTTTTCTTGTTTTTAGGATCTGTCATTTTGTATGGGATCCGGATGCCGCTAATTAGGATGCCTGATTTGTCCCATTTCCCTTTTGGAAGCACACAGCTGGGGGGAATTGCCTTCCTGGCATATGTTCAATTGAAGTGACTATGGACGAGGGAGATTCCAGACTTTGCAGTGATCTGTTTTAGACACTATATTCTGGGGGGATTCTACCAATGGCTAATCATGACTTGTCTCTGGGTTCCAATATCCTGTCCCGTGATAGACCTTGGAGAGGTTACTCAGAATCCACTTGGGGCCAAGTGGGGTGGTACCCAGAAATAATCTGGCCCTGGCCCACCACATAGCCAACAGATGGATAAGTTAAAAGTCATTATGACCTGGGAAAGTTGCAAGAAACTGTTAGGTGTATGTTATTCCACTATTAGAGCTGCCCACAATGGGTGAATTAACACCATGAATAGAATGTATGCTAGGTTCATGGTTTAAGAAATGCAAAAAAGTCAGAACAATATTCCATGGTGGAATTTGAGAAAGGCTGGCCTTACCATTGATCTATGTAAGCTGACAGGCAGCAATCCCACGAAGGGAATCTGTGGAACTGGCTGACCAAGGTAACTTGGAGGAGTAAGGCCCACAGTATGATAAGGACAATGAACAGATTTAGACACAGGGTCTGTTGGTGAGTCATCAGCTCCTCTAAGCCTCTGGCAGTTTGCACATCAGCCTGAGATGGGTGGGAAACAGTTGCTGGACAGTCCAGGTGGAGCTCTGGTCAGTGGGTTCTCTCTCTTGTTTGAGCAATTTGCTGCTCTGATGAACCACTTCTGCTTGTGAGTCGTGTGCCCATGGAGCAATGCCTGAAACTTTAAGAGCAGTTGGAATAACAAGTACAAAAATATGTGGGCCTGTCCACTGGGGTTTCAGTGGTTGTTTGCTTCAGTCTTTGACCCATATCTGGTGCCCATGTTCATACAGGTGAGCCAGTGTTCCTAATGAGACTGTGTTTCTCTCTAGTACATATTTTTTATAGCCTAAAGTGTGGTACCTAAAGCCTGCACTTGTTCCTACAGATGCTTGTATCCCAAGCATTGGGGAAGGCTCCCAGAGATGCTGCCCAGGATCTTTGGCTTGTAAGTTGTAAGTAGCTTCCAAGTTACTCCTAGCCTCTTTGCACCTGTCTCAAACACATCAGCTGCAAATGCTGTCCCACTGTCACTGTGGATGATCAGGAGTATGTCATACCTCAGAATTATTTATCTGAAGAGATCGTTAGTGACTTCCCTACCTTTTCTATTATTGTGGGAAGTGCTTTTGTCCATTGTAAATAGGTGCAGACCAGGACTAAGAGGTATTGACATCCCCGAGCTTGAGGCAATTCGGCGAAGTCTACCTTAATGTCCTTGAAGGGGGTGCTGCCCATAGCTGGACCCCCAGGCGTGTGTGTGGGGCAGTGCCAGCATTCTTTTTAGCACATGTAATGCATTGTTCTGTGATTCTCTTGCAGAGGGCAGGGAGCTTACTGATGTAAAATTGTTTTCAGAGCAGTGCTTCTAAAGGCGTTTTCCAAAGATGAGTCAGCTAATGGTAGTCAGTGATGAGCCAGATTCTGAGTGCGTGTGGAACACATATTCTACCTTCTGGAAGCTGCCACCATTCCTCTGGTGCTTTCGTAGCTTCTTGTGATTTGGCACATTCTCCCTTCCATGGGGTGTATCAAGGCTGTATTGGTCTCTGGACTGAAGCATGGGGGGTAAGCTGATTCTTCAGCTCTGCCCTCTGTCACTGTCTTTGCAGCCTGGTTCTCAAGCCAACTTTCTGTGGAGATACAATATGTGCTACTTTGATGTGCCTGGCAATGTAGAATAGTGACCTCTGCTTGAAGCCAAACCTCTAGTAGTTTCAGGATTTCATCTTTATTTTTAACGGCTTTATCTCTGGCACTTAATAATCTTCTCTCTTTGTAAATGGCCCCGTGTAGCTACACAGTAGCAAATGCATAGCGGGAGTTGGTATAAACATTAACTCTTCCTTTCTGCTAGCATTAGGGCTCTGATCAAAGAATGAAGTTCAGTCCGTTGTGCTGACCAACCCCAGGAGAGTGCTTTTGCTTCAGTTACAGAAACTTCTGTGGTTATGGCATAGCTAGCGCAGCTCTCCCCTTCTTTCATATACCTGCAACCATCTGTATAGAGAGTGAGCTCAGGGTTCTGTAATGGGGAGTCTCATAGATCTGGCCAGCTGGCATGTACTTACTTCATTGACCACCATAATGCAGTTGTGTTCTGGACTGCCTTCCTCTGAAGGTAGAAACGTGGCAGGGTTTAGTGTCCACACAGTTTCCAGAGCTATCTGGGGGTTTTCACAAAGCAGCCCTTGGTACTAAGTTAGGGCGTTCGACAGCCATTTGTGACACTGTTCATCAGAATCATTACTGTGTGGGACACTTTCACATTTATTTCCTGCACAAGCATGAGCTTGTCTGCTTCTTTGATGAAGAGTACAGCAGTGGCCAGAGCACTTAAACAAGGGGGCCATCCCATAGCGACTGAGTCTCTTGGGTAAGCACTCCTAATGCCATTTTGTCCTCATAGACAATAAGTTTAAAAGGTTTTTCTACATCCAGGAGTACTAATGCTGGATCCTGCCCAAGTGACTGCTTAATCCCCTGGAATACCTTCTCTTACTCCTCTCCCCAGATAATAGAACCTTGCTCCAGTACAGCCAGAGCCAAGAAGCCAGGAATCCAAATCCAGCAAAAGCCAGCAGCTCCTAAAATTCCGACTAGCTTCCTCCTGGTATTGAGCTAGGGTAGGGCTAAAATTACTTCTTTTCTTCTGGCCCCTAACATCTGCCTTCCCTTGGAAATGACAAAACCCAGATAGTGTACTTCCTTGCTATAACTTGGTGCTTTTTTCATGAGGCTTGATACCCAGATTCAGTGAGTTGCTTGAAAAGGGCACGTGTACCTGCGAGGCAGTTTTCCTCTGTTGGACTGGCTAGAAGTAGATCATTCACATATTGGGGGAGAGTACAACAAAATTTTTTGTTGAGGAATGTTGCCAGATCTGCAGCCAGGGCCTCTCCAATAATGACAGAGAGTTCTTGAAGCCCTGGGTCAGTCCACTCAAATGCAAACAGAGGTTGGCTTTGTGGGACCAGCTTGATACAGAATACATCTTTTAGGTTTAGGCAGGTGAACCAAATTGCTTTTGGGGATAATTGGCTTAGCGGTGTGTACACATTTGGGACCACAGGGTACAGTGAAACTGTCAGTTGGTTAATGGCTCTCAGGTCCTGTACTGGCCGGTAGCCCCCATTCAGCTTTTTAACCAGCAACAGAGGCATATTCCAGGGTGACCGATATTCCCCAAGGATTCTGACTTCCTTCAGTAAGTCCAGAATCCCTTGTATCTCTAACTGAGCTTCCCAGGGGATAGTATATTAGTGCAGGCAATAGGGCTGGGCCCCTGGCTTTTATTCAACTACAACCGGAGGCCTTCTTTCACCAGTCCTGGTGAGTTGCCCTCTGATCAAGCTAATGGAAAGGTGGAGAGAAAGTCTGGTTGGTTTTTCTCATATGCTTTGTACAGGCTGTAAATATGCCACTCCTCTCTGGGTGAGGAGACAGCAGAACAATACCTTGGTTTCAGATTTCAAATATAAGGCAGCCCCTCCCATCTGGCTGAAGGAGATTTGGGTCTCCAGTTTAACTAACAGATCTCATACAAACAATGCTATGGGGCAGTCTGGCATGTACAGGAACTCATTCTTTACTATGTGGTCCCCTAGCTATCAGGTTCAGGCTTTTCAAAAAGGCTGGAAGGCTGCCTGGTCTCCAGTAGCCCCCATGATAATTGCAGTGCATGTCTCAAAGGGGACTACGGGGGTGGTCACGACAGAATGGTCTGCCCCAGTGTCTACCATAAAGGCCATGGGTCAGGTTCTGACATTTAATTTGACCATAGGGTTCCTAATTGTACGGAGCCCAGTTTACCTCATTCTAACTCAATTCCTGCCAGGCCAAGGAAGTCTGAGTCCCACCCTTCCTCTTTTTGGCAACTTTTTTGCCCATCTTTTTGGAACCTTTCTTATTTGGGCATTCGTTCTACCAATGCCCGAGCTCCTTGCAATACGCACATTGGTTCTTTCTCAGCTGGGGCTGGGCTCCTCTTTGCCTTTGTAGTCTCCTCCTTTTGCTTTTGCTTTGGCATTTTTCCTGGAGTATGGCTGCCAGCAGGGTTACTTTCTCTTTCATATTGCGATTCCCTTTCCTTCTAGCTGTGACTTCCCGATTCATGAAGACCTTGTTGGCTATTTCTAAGAGTTGGCTGATATTTATTCCAGTGAAACCTTCCAGTTTTTGAAGCTTCCTGTCTGGAGCTGATTGGACTATGAAGGCCATATTTATCATTCTCTGATTGTCTAGAGCCTCTGGGTCAAACAGGGTATAAACTCAGAATGCCTCACATAGCTGTCCATAGCAGTCTCCCAGCCACTCATCAGGCTGCTGGGGAATGGCAGTGATCCTGGACATGCTGTTAGGCTTTCAGGACCCAGCTTGCACCCCCTGCAGGATTGCCGTCTGATACCATTGCATATTTGCTCATCCTTTCTCCGTATTGAAGTCCCAATTGGGGTGTCCCTCCAGAAACATCATCCCAGCCCAAATAGCTACATCAATGACTCCAGCAGGGGCTTTTGCCTCCAGGAATGAGCAGACTCCTGCCAAGGTGTGCTTCCCCTCTTCTGCATTAAAAAGGATATAGAGCAGCTGCTAAAAGTCTTCCCTGGTGGGATGATGTGCTTGAAAGTTTCTAAGAGGTCTGTCATAGCCTGGGGCTTCTCTGAGTATGAGGGGATTTGATGTTTTCCATTTGGAAGGTCTGTAGTCGTGAAGTGCTGATAATATATCATCGGGAATTCTGGCTGGATTGTGCCAACCCCCTCAACCTGGTCTGGTTCCCACATTTTTCAAAGAGGAATCTGGACAATGTCATTCAGATTTCCAGGATGCAGCAATCTGCCATGATCAGGGAGTGACAGGTCCTGAGTTGGGCTTGGCAGGGAAACTGATGGTGGCAGACTGATTGGAACTCCTAGTGGTTGCGTGTTTGGAACCCCTGGTGGCTGGCTGTGGCCTGTATCAGAGAGATGTATGGTGTAGGTGGTGGCTAATCTCCTGGGTCACCCTGTAAAATGGGCTTGAGTCTTTTAGGACCCCCAGTTCAATTTTTGGGTAATGCTTTGGGGTCTTTGATGGCTCACAGAGGTCTCTCAAGGATGATGCCAAGAGGATCCTAGCCTGGCCCTTCCTGGTTGAATTGAACCATACCCACAAAGGCAGCATTTGGGCAATTCTTAGCCAAGAATTTATGTATGGGAACTGTTCCAGGTGTCCAGGGATGCCTGATACTACTTGCCATACATTCTGGACTATTGGAATTTCTGAAGTGCCCTCTGTGGGCCAGCCAACCCCAAATGCTGGCCATTCTATCTCACAGAGGGTCCTTAACTTTTCCTGGGTCAATTTTATACCATAATCCTCAGGAAAACCTTTCTTGAAATTTTTCAGCATACAGTCTACTACTGTAGATTTACTTTGATTTCTTCCCATGTCTTCCTTTGTGTGTTGTTGTGACAGACAAAGGTAAGGTGGCCGTTCTGTGGAGCGACCCACTCAGATGCCCAGTTGGCCATGTTTCTCACGAAACTTTGAAGTGCATCATGGCTAAGGTGAACCTGTATAAGCCATGAGCCTGGTCACATGATCATGAATCACTGTTATGCCGTGTGACCTCACTATGGAACTGTAGTTACAGGCCCACTCACATCCTGTAGCTTGTGCCTTGAGACCACACAGACATTCATGCTTTCAGTCACACAGAGGTTAAAACATTCCCTCCTGGAAATCCCTGACTAAGAAACTGGTAATCTCATGAGAGATTATTGGACTCTCCTTCTGCCCAATGGGGCAGGCCTGGCTAGGTTTGAACTTCTTGGAATTTTACCTTATCTGGCTGTCATTCCTGGTGACTGGACTTTCCTCTGATAGTCCAGCAGGGATCTGCGGCACAGGGCCAACAGGTCATGGGTGACTGTGGGTCCACGGAACTCAGCAGGGCACACCCATCCGCCATGTCCTCTTTTTCTTGCCAGCTGTGGACCGAGGCTTCTCCTCACCAGTGGTCCCAAAGACCAGCTTGATGGCTTCTCAGTCAGGGAACCAAATGTTATGGTTCTTCTGGTGGCACAAACCAAGTGGGCACTCTTTTAGAAGTATTAGGATTATTTATTACACACACCGTCTCAGCTGGGATTCTTCCTCAAAGAATCGAGCATGATGGAATTTGGAATACACTTATATCGGGTTAGAAGGAGTGCAGGAAAGGGGAAGTGTGAATTAGAACGGGGATTACAAGCGGAACCCAAGTTAGTTATTTGTAAATTCTTCACATGTGCAATACACACAGGATTCAATTTGCCAGACACATATTTGCAAGATACATACAAGATTCCATTTGCAATTAATAAAGAAAAATCCTTTATCTGTTGGTAACTTATTAGCCATTTCACAACATTCCAGTAAGCTCAGATTGCAGGGTGCCTGTCAGCTCGGCAAATTTTACAGCAGTCTTCATGTCAGCTAGAAGTTGTGTACACCACTTTTTCCTTCACAAATATACGAGAGGAAAGCCTCTGGGAAGTATACTTTTTTGTTGTTGTTGTTGTTTTTTAATCCTGCCAAGTGAGCTATTAGATTATGTGTATTATCAGGTTGTTCTCTAAATTACTCCTCTCTTTTCTACTTTTTACCTTTGTATTATAAATAGTGAATTTAGTGGATTCCCACCAGGCATAAGTTCAAGACTTGAACATCTGTGTCTTTTGGCACCTTCCATTTCTAGATGCTATGGGGAAATTGTGTGACTGATAACATCTTTCCTGGGACTCAGAGGGAGAAAACACAAGTTTTCCTTTCTAGATCTCAACTGGCACACACACTTGAAATGTTCCCCTGTTCAGCCTAGAGAATCTCGTAGCCAAGAAGAGCTGCAATCCTGAGTCAGTATCACTTTGTTCAGTGTTCTTTGTTCTGATCATCAGTGGAATGGACAGGTTAACCTCTGAACTCTGTCCAGGTCCTGGAAGTCATGTTCTGCCCTGGCCAGCACTTTAAAAGTTAAGCTATTACCAAGTTCACTTAGGAGCAATAAGGAAATTGGCATGTATTTTAAGACCCACTTCTTACTGCCTGAGCAGGTGGGAATGATGACATGTTCTCTGTATGAACTATTGCCTGAACCAGTTTATAGTTCAGTTGCTTGAAAATTTGACGTGATTGGATGGTAGTGACCCGGGATGTTTGTTAGGAAGGTGCTGGGCTGAGGTTAGAGGATATGGAG